>JANAVB010008727.1:0-46885 GCA_029216955.1 Iris pallida | reverse complement strand
ATTAGTATATCCACATTGGATCACATTGTCATACCAAAGTAAAAGTGTACCTATAAAGATCTGGCAAGCAATCTAAATTTAACAACTCTGCATCTAATTTACATGACCTATCAGACAATCTTAACTACCCAGTTAGTCACATTAATAAGGGACCCTTATCCTAGTTATTCTCCTGAATTATTTTAATCCTAGGTTGTGAATGAGAAAGTTCCTAAGCGCAGGCTCGCATAGTACGACTATCGTACCGTCACGAGTTTTGCAACCTTTTGCGAAAATTGACCTGCATGGGCCACCACAAAAACTTGTCACGACCCGCACCCGCTTTTCGGATACGAGACTTGTCCAAGCCAGCCTACGCCGCAGAGTCGGCAGTAGAACGCTGTCAAGCCCGCAAGAAATAAATGCTCAAAATATCACATTTGCTGCTCATTCACATTTCTAATTTATTACAACAGTTACAATATTTATATTTAAAGGAAATACAAAGTTTTACAATTAAAGAAAATGATACAATTGCTTTCTATTTCTAGGTTGGCCTCAGCATACCCAAGTCTTCCCAATGCTAAGAGTGATCGCGGCTAAACCTGTAAAATGTTGGTTTCCAGTCAGGAATGGAACAAGTACACAAATCGACGGCAATAAAAAACACAATAGAATTAACAAGACATGAAAATAGCATATGGAATATGAAAGCTAGTAAGAAAACTGATGACATAGCACGATAGAGAAGTAAATAAGAAAAACTAATAAAAGACATCTATCTAGGTGGTGTGAAATATCCTTTCGACATGTGAACGGCTAGGGGATATGTGAAACCCATTTATTTTGTGATTAATTAAATAGTATTTTATTATTATTATTATTAGTAAAATTATTATTATTATTATTATATATTTTGAGTGCAAATAATTTCGAAAAAAAATAAATAAACAAGGATCTTTGATTTCAGACCCAGACCCGAGTCCGAAACCCAGACCCAGGCCTGAGCCAAACCAAATCCTTTTTTCTATTTCCAAATCTGAATTTTTGACTTGGTTTATTATTAAAAAAATAAAAGAAAAAAAAGAAAAAAAAAAGAATTGTTTTGGCAGGCCCCGTAGGACCAGCACACACACTTGGCCAACCCCTAACTTAGTCTCCCTATTTCTTCTTCCAACATGTTCTCCTATCCACACACCTAACCCCCACCTTTCTCCAACGTTCACCACTCCCCCTCCTTATACTCCAATCTCCCCCACTCTCTTCTCTCAACAGAAGCAAACTTCTTTTAAACTCTCATCTCTCTTCTCACTCTTCTCTCTTTCTCACTTTCCCTCAGAGAGTAAACTCTCTTACTCCTCTTCCCACCAAACCCCCTCTCCCAGAGCCCCACGCCTAGCTCCCAGTGGACCCGCGCCCCTGGACAGCCGACCGCCGACCGCCCTAGCCGCGGCTCCCTCCGGCCGACCCCCTCTGGCGAGCGTGCCCCTCCGACGACCGTGCCTTCCCGCCGACGCACGCGGAGAGCACCAGTTTTGTTCGTGCCCAAGAAGGATGGAACCGTACGGATGTGCATTGACTACCGGGCGCTGAACAACATCACCATCAAGAACAAGTACCTTCTGCCCCGGATCGACGACCTGTTTGATCAACTGAGCGTAGCCAAGGTATTTTCAAAGATAGATCTCAGATCAGGCTACCATCAAATCAAGGTCAGGAATGAGGATATTCCCAAGACGGCGTTCAACACCAAGTATGGACAATTTGAATTCTTGGTCATGCCGTTTGGACTGACGAATGCTCCTGCGATATTCATAAACCTCATGAACAAGGTTTTTCATGAATATCTGGATCATTTTGTTGTTGTCTTTATCGACGACATACTGATCTACTCGAAGACGGAGGAAGAGCATGAAGAGCACTTGAGGAAAGTGCTGAGTACCTTGAGGAAGGAGAAGCTCTATGGTATGCTATCCAAATATGAATTCTTTTTAGACAAGGTAGAATTTTTGGGCCATGTTGTCACAGGAAAAGAAATTTCGGTGGATCCAAAGAAGATAGCTGCTATTGAGAAGTGGACTGCACCAAGCTCGGTTGCAGAGATCAGGAGCTTTTTGGGACTAGCTGGCTACTACCGGAAGTTCGTGAAGGATTTCTCCAAGATTGCGGAGCCAATGACGAAGCTTACTAGAAAGAATGAAGAGTTCATATGGTCTGAAGCGTGCCAGTCAGCTTTCGAGGAACTGAAAAAGAGGCTCACAACTGCGCCGATACTTGCGCTACCCGCAGGTACCGATGGTTTCTCAATCTATAGTGACGCTTCCGAAAAAGGACTGGGTTGCGTTCTTCAATAACATGAAAAAGTGATTGCCTATGCATCTAGACAATTGCGGACTCATGAGAAGAACTACCCCACACATGACTTGGAGCTTGTAGCGGTGATTTTTGCTTTGAAGCTATGGAAGCACTACCTGTATGGAGAGAGAGTAGAAATATTTACGGACCACAAAAGTCTGAAATATGTTTTCACTCAGAAGGAGCTGAACATGAGACAAAGACGATGGCTGGAGCTAATAAAGGATTTTGATATCAACCTGCAGTACCATCCGGGTAAGGCTAATGTTGTTGCAGATGCACTTAGTCGTTATCCAATGGCGATGTTCTTGACCAAGGAGCGCCATTTGCTGGAGGACATGGAGAAGCTTGGATTAGAAATTGTACTACCCGAGGAGGAGATGAAGAAACTTGGAAGAGAAGCCATCGTACCAGGAGATGAATCATCATTGATGCAGTTGCAAGTGCTTTCGAGTCTTATGGACAGGATCAAGGAGACACAATTCCAAGACGAGACGCTTTGCAAACTCAGAGACCAAGTACTGGCAGGAACACTTGAAGGATTCTTAATCGCCAGCGACGGAGCATTGAAGAATGGTACGAGGCTGTGCGTACCAACTGGCGAACTGAGGAACGAGCTGATACAAGAAGCGCACCAGTCGCAGTATTCTACACACCCTGGAGCCAACAAGATGTACCGGGATATGCGGACTATAGTATGGTGGTACGAAATGAAGAAGGATGTATCCAGGTATGTGGCTAGATGTTTAATTTGTCAGCAAGTTAAAGCTAGCAGGCAGAGACCAGCAGGATTATTGCAGCCGTTTGACATTCCGGAGTGAAAATGGGAGCACATAACGATGGATTTTGTATCGGGACTGCCTCGATCCCAAGGAGGGAAGGATGCCATTTGGGTTATCGTGGACCGACTGACGAAGTCAGCTCACTTTATCCCCTTCAAGATTGGTTTATCCATCGAGAAGTTGGCAGCACTGTACATGCGGCACATCTACCGGATTCATGGAGTTCCGGTAAGTATCGTATCTGACAGAGATACCAGATTTACATCTCACTTTTGGAAGAGTTTGCATGACAGCTTGGGAACCTAACTGAAGTTCAGCACCGCCTACCACCCTCAGACTGACGGGCAATCGGAGAGAATAATCCAGACGCTGGAAGATATGCTGAGATCCTGCGTCCTAGAATTTGGAGGGTCTTGGGAAGACCATTTGCACTTGGTAGAGTTCTCTTACAACAACAACTACCAAGCTAGCATCGGGATGACACCGTTCGAGGCACTCTATGGACGTTGTTGCCGCACTCCACTTGCCTGGGACGACGTCGAAGAACGAGTGTTGCTTGGACCTGAGATGGTGACCGAAGCAGCAGAGAAGGTGAGAATGATTAGAGACAAGCTCAGGATAGCCCAAGACAGACAGAAGCATTGGGCCGATTGCAGCAGACGACCTTTGGAGTTTGAAGAAGGCGACAGTGTATTTGTGAAGATCTCGCCTACCAGAGGAACAATTCGTTTCGGCAGAGCAGGAAAGTTGAGCCCCAGGTACATTGGTCCATTTGAAATACTTAGCAGGATTGGAGAAGTGGCTTATCGGGTGGCTCTACCCCCAAGTCTCGAAGGCGTCCACAACGTCTTCCACGTCTCGCAGCTAAGACGCTACATCCCGGATCTGAGCCATATCTTAGACCATTCAGAGCTGGAGATTGGACCCAGCCTCACAGTGCCGGAGAAACCAGTAGCAATCTTGGACCGAGGCGAGAAGAGAACCAAGAACACCATGACGCCAATAGTCAGAGTGATGTGGCGACACAACTCACCAGGCGAGTCGACCTGGGAGCGAGAAGACCAGATGCGGGAGCAGTACCCGTACCTGTTTTAGACTTGAGGTAATCCCTAACCTTACTTTTAAATTTCGGGGACAAAATTTTCTAAGAAGGGAAGATTGTAAAACCTATTTATTTTGTGATTAATTAAATAGTGTTTTATTATTATTATTATTAGTAAAATTATTATTATTATTATTATATATTTTGAGTGCAAATGATTTCGAAAAAAATAAATAAACAAGGATCTTTGATTTCAGACCCAGACCCGAGTCCGAAACCCAGACCCAGGCCTGAGCCAAACCCAATCCTTTTTCCTATTTCCATATCTGAATTTTTGACTTGGTTTATTATTAAAAAAATAAAAAAAAAAGAAAAAAAAAGAATTGTTTTGGCTGGTCCCGTAGGACCAGCACACACACTTGGCCAACCCCCAACTTAGTCTCCCTATTTCTTCTCCCTACATGTTCTTCTATCCACACACCTAACCCCCACCTTTCTCCAACGTTCACCACTCCCCCTCCTTATACTCCAATCTCCTCCACTCTCTTCTCTCAACAGAAGCAAACTTCTTTTAAACTCTCATCTCTCTTCTCACTCTTCTCTCTTTCTCACTTTCCCTCAGAGAGTAAACTCTCTTACTCCTCTTCCCACCAAACCCCCTCTCCCAGAGCCCCACGCCTAGCTCCCAGCGGACCCGCGCCCCTGGACAGCCGACCGCCGACCGCCCTAGCCGCGGCTCCCTCCGGCCGACCCCCTCTGGCGAGCGCGCCCCTCCGACGATCGCGCCTCCCCGCCGATGCACGCGGCCACCCGCGTCAGCCCCGCGCCCTTTCGGCGCCGCCTCTGGCTGCTGATCCCTGCCGGCGCTCCCCGCCGACCCGCAGTCCCACCGACCAGCGCCCCGTTCTCGGCCGCTCTAGCCCGACCACGCCGCCCCCTCGTGACCGAGTTCGTGCGACCCCCTTAGGTCTCCGCCGACCCTCTGTCGTCGCGCGCAGCCCTGTACGGTGCATTTTCCGGCGTCTTTCGCTGTCAGCGTTCAGCGCTGACCGCCTCCTTCTGTCTTTCCGAGTCCAGGCGTGCCCTAGCTGGACTCCGAGTTGGCTCTTTGCTCTGGAGACGCTGTTCCGACAATTTCTCCTGCTGTCGGATCTTTATTCTTTCTTTATTATTCATCTGAGAGCTCTAGCCGAGCAATCCGAGGTATAACCCCCTTGTCCCGCTCATTTTATTATTTAGTCAATGATGAAATGGTCCCCGATTCCCTTTGGGAATTCGGTTTTAGCGACGTCGTAATTTTCCGGAACTTTCGGAAAGGTCCTGTAAATTATTTTGGATTCCCGAAATATTTCGGGAATGAGTTTTTTAGTATGTGTTGGCTTTTCGAATTTTTTCGGGAACGTTTTGTGATTTGTGGAATTGGAATCGGACTTCCAAAATTATTTCGGGTCGTCCCGATTATGCTGTGGATTAGTTGTGGATATTTTATATATAAATTCGGGTTTTTCCCTGGTTTGGGACTTGCAGAAATTATCGGCGCCATTTTCCCAATTTTTGGGTTGACCAAAAACAGAGAAGATGCTGCCCGATTTTTCCGTAAATCCTGAATTATTTTCAAAATGAATTTAAAATGATTTTTTGGAATTTATTCGATATTTGATTTTTGGGTGACGACCGTATCGGTCAATGGACCCGGCTAAGTGCAAACGAAACCGGCCCCGCCCGGACGTTGAGGCAATTAGCCAAAATGAGGATCGGACCATATCTGAGACTTATGATTTACTTTATTTTTATATTTATTTCTGTCTAAATATTATTTAATATTTCAGTTCAGGACTAACGTCAGTCTTATCTTATTTCAATTTATGTAAATAAATTGTAATGAGCATAAGCCCCAGCTGGCTGGTCTGTAACTGTAATAGCTTAGATTCCTGTCATTTTCTGGTTTTTCGAGTTTTTGCTATTTAACGATTAAATTGACTAAAAGGTATTTCATATAAAATTAATTAATATTTCTCACCTAAAATTGACGAGTTTATTAATAATTAAAGATCACGTATTTCTCACTAAAATAAGAAAAATTAGCTTTATATTTATATTTATAAAATTACTAGGTTTTCATAAATAATCTGGCAGCGACGATGTTTTCCGAATTCAAAAAGTTGAAACAATCATTTTTTCCCTCGTATTAAATCAACGCACTAATAACCGTATTTTCTGTGTTTGGTTAATTAAAGAACTAAAATTGGACTAGGACGCAAATAGAGATTACAACTAGCATAGCTAAGTTGGTAAACCTAATACTGAGTCAATCTCTCGAATGTAGGAATTCGAGGACGACTCTAACTCCCCGTCTCGAAGTCTTCTACCTCTCCAGTCATTTCCTTGAGGCAAGTATAGTTTATGTTAGTTTACAGTTATTTATTTAATCGCTTTATTGTAATTTTAAACCACGATGCAAACACGAAACTCTCTCCGAGAGTACTGTACTGTAACTACTGGGGACTGGGGAATAGCGTAATGATTATGACCATACTGTAACAAAACCCCTTATCCTTCCTGTAACAAACCTAAGCCGGTCATATTTCATTACCTGTTCAAATCACTGTTTTTACTGTAACAAACTGTTCATATTTTAAAACTGTTTAGAACTGCATGATTCTATTACTTATTTATCTGTTTAAAAATTAGCATGAATTGTACTTTGCTCCCTCCTGACTGGAGATATACTTTTAGGAGATATTGAGGATACAGATCGGTTTTACAAACAGCTACTATGATCCTGTGTTGTACCCAGTTGTGCTGCCAGAGTCCCCACAGGAGGACGATGGGACTGAGGCCGATGATCCGGCTGCTAGATAGATTTTATTTCTGCATTGTTCTTTTTTAAAAATTTTGTATTTCCTTTCAGAACAGTTTCATTTGTATTTAAATTTCAGTTCAATAAAGTTTATTTCCGAAGTTGAGTTGTGACAAATATAGTGTTGTTGTATGGTTACCTGCTACTGAACAGCTTACTGCCGCCGTCTCAACAACGGTGCAGGCTGGGCATGATTCGACTAGACCCAGATTATTGGGATCGGGTCGTGACAGGATAAAATCCGGCATACTGCACGTGTCATGTGCAGCGACTATCGTTCAAGAATAGACATTTTGGAGATATTTCTGGGTAGTCCACATGTATACTAAGATATTTCCCCTCCCGACAACTCCGTGTGACGAGCGTGTCAACAAGCATCAAGATATATGTATAGACATGAAATGAAAAGACTACTATGAATCGAAAGCAATCAGAAAGTGCACTTGCCTGAGTTCCTTAGCTGGAGAAACCAATACTTTACCACTCAATGAGCCACAATCAGTCAACACATGTAGAAGTCTCCGGATGCTGAAATAAACATTACCAACGTCTCATAATATTCAAATTAGCTAGGATTGCCTGTCCTTAAGTCCAATTCTGGACACAGGGGCAAAACGGTAATTTCGGGCAAAAATGATGTCCGCCGTTGGACCCGCTTTGCACCGAAAAGTGTGCCAGACTCAACGGTCTCTAAAGTCGTCAAACTACATGTCTACGGATCCGATTTTTCGATACGAACCCAACCGTATGTCCAAAGTTGGATTCCGGCGGGCCGTGCACAAAATCGCCCGTTGAGTGGGACCGTGGGGCCTGCAAAACGATAATTTTATCAACGGTCTCAGAATCGGACTAAAACCAGAAAAATGATACGGTTCTGTTGGCACAAGTTTCGTCTCGATTTGACGAACATACACAAAGTAATTGAGAAATTTACAAAGTGCACAATACGGTGAATTTCGACGGATACGCATCAAATTCATCGCGCACACGCAACCAATTTGAATTCCGTCAAAGCCCACACGACCACGAAGCCGTTATGCAGCTTTCGATGCTTACGGTATGCGACCACATCGCCCGGAATGGCGGGACGCACGCCGTGTGGATGGTTTTCTATGTTTTCAAAAACTGTTTTTCATAGTTTTTTCTTGATTTCCAAAACTGATTTCTCTGTGCATACTTAATGAAATCCGAATATACAAAATGATTTTTGATCTTCTATATATGATCTAAAAGTTTGTTCAAATGGAAATTCTAAAAGGTTACTGGATCGATCGAAATCGATCATCGAACACGGGTGATTGGACTGTCCTACGCTCTGTTTCGAACAGGTTTTTGGTCAACTTCGTGTCGATTTCTCGGCCAATATAATGCATATCAATTCGATCTAATTGAAAGGAAAAACTTTTGTATAGGTTGGGGACTTACCCGAGGAAACGAATCGAAAAATTATGGAGAGAGTAGATCGCAATCCGGCCGCGAAGTCAGCCCCCTTGATGCAACTGCTGCTGTTGCTGCTGTCCTCTTCGCGCGCTTGCGCGCGCGCGAGGACGTCTGGCCGGCCGGCGTTGCTCCGGTGGCGGTGCTCCGGTGACTGGGGAGGTCGCGCGGAGGCGGGGGTATCTTGTATTGGTTTAGGGTTAGGGTTTGGTGGCTACGAACCCTTCTTTTCTCGATCTCTGTCTCGCTATATATATATATATATATATATATATATATATATATATATATATATATATGTATAGTTTGATGTAATGAGAGAACAGTGCTCTCGGGCTCACTGACTTGGGGGTCGGCCTATACAAGCTGGTGTGGGGTTTGGTTGGGGCCTGCTGGCCTTGGGCCGGCTCGGGTTTGAGCCCAGGGCTGAGCCTGAGCACTGTTGCTCAAAATTCTATTATTCTTTTTCCTTTTACTATTCTGTTTCTATTTATATTATTAGTACATATATATATATATATATATATATATATATATATATTTATATATATATATATATATATATATATATATATATATATATATATATATATATATTATATATATATATACATAAATACTCACACATATATACATATATATATATCAATAAAATACTTATTTATTATATATTCCTACACATATATAATGTATATTATTTATTTATATATATTCACAACACACACATATATATTTATATATATACGCACACATTTATTTAACATATATATTTATTCATACTCACATATATTTATATATAACCATATATCTTGATGATAATAACTAATAATAAATAATTTATATTTAATAACCACAATAAAATAATAATAATAATAATAATAACAAAATTTAATAAACCAATAATGGATACCCTCCTGCACAATCTAAATATCCCAAAAATGTACAAGGACCTATTTTATACAAATATCACTAAATATAAACTAATAAAAATATTTATAATATTTAATTAAGAATACTTAGAAAATATTCATTGTATCATTAAAACAGAATACGACACCATCATGCCAAAATACATCGACACGAATGTCATTGGACGTCCCGCATGACTACATGGGCTTGGGCTTGGTACGGGTCCAGTCCGAGCTGGTTCGGTACAACCGGGTCACTACCAAGTCAATAAATTTAATAATAAAATAATTAAACTATTTATAATGGCCCTGCTATAACTTGGCCTGGTTTTCCTAGTTAGGACATCCCTATGGCTCGATCTTCCTTGACATGACTAATACACTAGTCAAGGCACGCCACTGCACTATCCGTGCCACGATTCCTAGTCACCTTGTACTACAAATCTCAACCATAGCTAAAATCATCTACCGTGATAATTAACTAAATAATTAATTATAAAACAAATTTAAAATCACCATTTAAATCAAATAAATAAAATAATAAAACTATTTTGAAAATTTTCGGGAAGGGAGGCTACAGCTGTGGTGGTGGTGATGCCAGAGTCAGGGTCGAGCAGTGACGGTGGGGTGAGTTGGTGAAGGGATGGATGCTGGTGGTGGTATCGTAGGTGCGGGGAGGCAGGGAGTTGGCCTTGTGGTGTAGGCGGAGTAGACAGAACTGGGATAGGGTTTCGATTTCTGTGGTGGTCATTGTATCCGGGGTGTCGGATACGACAAGATTGTTGTAATTGCAATAAAAAAATAATGGATGGGCAGAAGAACACGGACATGGACACGATGCACCGTTGCTTGTGGAAATTTGTGGAAATTTCTGGAGAAAAGAAGAGCAATGAATCTCTCCTTATATAGGAGGTGTGCTCCTGGATGGATAAGGGTTGGATTAATTTAAATCCCCGGTTAGATCATTACGTATCGATTTGAAATGACTTAAAAATAAGTTTTATCAAATCTCAATCAATATGGATAAACCTACTTTTAATTCAAGCTATTTAAAATAAAGCCAATATAATCTTTCAAATTTTAAATCATCAAAATTTATTTAATATTAATTCAACCATTTTTAAAAGTATTTTTTTAACAAATAAAAAATATCTAAATAAAGAATTTCGAAAATATCTTTAAATATTGAAATTACATTTTTTTAATATATAAATAAAATTATTATAATTAGTCTTCAAAATCCAAGGGCACATGAACAAATTTCATGTCTCTAGCACACAATAGCCTATTTTCATAAACAATCATTTTTCTAAATTACTACTTTTATCGGAATAACAATTTAAATAACCATTTTTAAATATTAAAAAATATGATTTTGGGAAATTCCCTTGTGACGCTTTTACAACTCAAACAACAAATTTTATTTATCATATATTATTTGAAAGCTATATTTCTATATAATAATAAAAATATTTTCTAAAAATATGTACCTCGCACATATTCGCACTCGACGAGCAATACAAAAATGCAAATTTGCATGCGACGTACAAATACGAAGTACAAATTAATTACCAGTAAAAAAAATAGTAGTAAAAATTTAGGAGGTTTACATCCTACCCAACTTAAAAGAATTTCGTCCTCGAAATTTAGGAATAGGTAGAGTAGGTAGGGTTGAGGCAATAGAAATTTGATCACGTTACAAAGCATACAATAAAATCAATTTGAATAATCGAATATTACAATAGCTAGGAAAATGAATTCATGGGTATGAGTTTAGGGAGGATTAGGGTAAGGGATTTGGAAGGACGAAGAGGAATTTGGGTGTTTGGGATTTGGAAGGAGGAGGATGAGGGATTTGGGTGTTATGTCTGCCGGAGATGAGAATAAGGTGAAGAGGAAAGGTGGTTTTTTGATTGGGTAGAAAAAATTTAGAGCGGAACCGAAAAGAGATCGGGATGAGACTGGAGGGCAAATTTTGGGAACCTTTTATAAAGTTCTCTTACATAACCTTTATAAAAGTACGTACTATATATATCATTTATCAATAAAAAATATTATAATATGCCAAAAACTCTTCCAAACTGTCATATTAAGAGGTGTTTATGAATCTTTCTAACACTTATTTATAAAACGTTGTAATAACACTTTTGTCACTACAACAAATATGGCCTACAATAGCATGCGCCGAATGCTATGGAAAGACTTATATAGCGTATTTTGTCCGCTATAATTACCCCCGCTATAGTATGTGAACGCTATAACAGTATAGCATTCTTGAATGCTATAGATGGATTATAGCGTTCAAGAATGCTATGGACGGTTTATAGCGCTCGTGAATGCTGTAGATTAATTATAGCATTCATAAATGTTGTAGATGATCTATAGCGTTTTTGAATGCTGTTGATGAATAATAGCGTTCGTGAATGCTGTAGATGGTGCATAGCGTTCTTTAATGCTGTTGATTTATTATAGCGTTTCTGAACGTTGTCGATTTTTTATAGTGTTTTGACTGCCATAAATCTGCTACACAATTTCATATCTTAATAATATGTTCCGTCACATACAATTAACCTGTGCATCATAAAAATTCTTGCTGAATTGCATTTGATTTCAACAATTTCAATAGCAACTTCCATTTCAATCAATCAAGATATAGAAAAGATTTACCAAAATAAATAAATTCATACATTTTTCATTAAAACATTCAAGATGTACAAAAAGTTGTTGTACGCCTAAAGTGGTCGAAATAGTAGTCCAAAATAAAAATTTTATGTAAAGAGAATCCAAGATATACCAAATGTTTATAACCTAACGCTAGTCCAAAATTCAACTAAACCATTCCACTTCCATACAAAATATCTGTAAGCCAAAATGCAGTTCGATCGGTTATATTGAGAAAAAAACATATTAACATTATTATATAAAAAAATAAGTTCACAAAAGATCATGTATCCATGTATTCCATAAACATTTATCTTTGTTGCATTTATATTCCAATATTACTCCTACTTTTCTAACGATCTGGTGTCAATTTATATATATGTTAACTACATAACAGAATACACACTAAGATGCAATATATCTACAAAACCTTTGTAAGAAAAAAAGTTGGACTAGGAAGAATGTGGGTACAAATGCCAGAATACATAAATGATCAGAAACTGTAGCTAGTTATTGCACACAAAATGTTTGAAAACCTAGTCAGTGTAGCTTTGCATTATACAAATGGGTGAATTGTCTCCTCCCATGTCAGACCAAAAAAATTATCCAAGGAATCTAATGCAATAGGACTTGACTTCTAGGAATATTAGCACAGTTGTTGGGAAAGCATACCATTTTCTTCAAGCACTTTGTCAACAAGAACTCGTGAAAATCCCATTCCAAGAAAATATAAGCTTAAATGCCCAGAAGATGAGCTTGGAAGGCTTTCCTAAAGTAGAAAACAGCATATGATTCTATTATGCACAGGTGTCCATCGTTCACTTGCAAGCTCATTACTTTTTGGATCTTTTCCGGGAGCATGAATAATGTATCAAGCAAGAGATAACAGTTCCGGTAGTGTATGCTTATCTACAATAACTAACAATTGAATCCAAAAACAAGTAAAATTGAAATTGAAATATTTTTTTTCTGAATTGGATCCTTAATGTCCATCACATTTGTATTATTTACGAGATATCAGCATTATAGGATCCAAATCCTGCCTTCTTGTTTTCAGAACTCAATACCCAGCAGACAGGGCCTATTCCAACCAAGAAGAAAACAACATTACTACAAACAGCTAGTATTGCGAATGATATCCCAACCTTAGGTGACACCAACTCATGATCAAGCAGAGAGAGAGAGAGGCCTAGTCCAAACAAACATACAGTCATCCCAATTGTGCTGACATACAACAAAGGCTTCCTCCCCACTTTATCAATTAGAAAGATTGCAACCAAGATGAAAGCAGTTTTGCTAACCCCAACTGCGATTGTGGCAGCTAGATTCTCAGTTTCGGATGCCTAAAACTACAAAATTTTACTATGGGAAGAACAGAAAACCTGACATGGCTTAGAAATCTCCAACAATTGAAACTTTCTAATAAGAATCATAGTTTTCCTTTCAAGGAACCCCAAAGCTCAAAGCAAACCCCAAGGAATCCTAATCACACCCAAAATAAGCTCCATCTGCAATCTGCCAACCACACAATCCATACTCCAAATATCTGAAATCAGGACCAACCAACCCTATCATTATTTCTCACAAGAATTCACATGAAAATCCCACCTTTACATGCAACTCCACCCCAAAATTCTCTAACAAACCCTAAATCAGATACTGCCCCAAATCGACTCCACCCAAATCCTACCATCATCAAGAATCAAGACCGAACGGCCAAACCTTACTCAACAAAATTGTAGACAAAAAGTAAAAAAATCAGAACAACAATAGAGAATGAGAGCCCTTACTTTAGAGTGGCCAGAGGACCGATGATGGCAACACTCCACTCGAAGATATTGTTGTCATCGAACAAACTGATAGAGAACCTGTCGACTGGGATCATGAGATCTGATAAAAAATCAACAAAAGGAAAATGGAAAAAAACACACATCAAAAGACCAATAAAAACACAAAAAACCCTAAAGTCGTGGGAATAGGCATTGATACCTTCGATTGTGGAGGAGGAGGCTAGCTTGGCTTACCCTTATAGCCATTAGAGAGAGAGGAGGAAGAAGAAGAAGAAGAAGAAGAAGAAGAAGAAGAAGAAGAAGAAGTAGCGCTTTGAAGCCGACTATTTGGAGTAGTAATATAAAATTGACCAAAAAAAAGGGAACTTGTTATCGGCTGCTATGAGTGCCATTTTTTTTGGCAGAAGCGGGAAAGTGAAAATTTTTGTGGGAAGTAAAATTTGAGAGTATGAGAACACTTAAAAAGTGTTGTATTTAGTATTAATTACTTAAGACATTTTTAAAAGTGTTGTATTTAGTATATAATTAATTACGACATTTTTAAGTTAGGGGTGCAACTCGGGCGGGCTAAATTCGAGTCCGATCGGGTAAGCCCGTTAATGGGTTGGGTTAGGGTTGAAGATACTCGGGTTCGGGTATGGGTCAAAATATTTGAACCCGAACAAAAATTGAGTTGGACTCGGGTTTCATGTGTCAGGTTACCCGAAGAACCCGAAACCCAACTTATATATATATATATATATATATATATATATATATATATATATATATATATATATATATATAAATATATATATATATATATATATATATATATATATTAAATCCTAAATTTCTCTACCCAAAATTTTCTACTCCTTATCATATATCTTATTTCAGTTTGTGTTTTTTAATGATCAAGACTTGATTGCTATTTGATTATATGTTTAATATTACTTTTGTTTAAAATGATTTCAAATATTATATTAGAACCCGATAAACTCGAAAGACTCGACCCAACTCGAGTTCAACCCGAGCCAAACCCGATCCTCCGGGCTCGGTCTTGGGCTTCATATGTTTAACCCGAGGTTGGGCCGGGCTTGGGCTCGGGCTAGGCTTATGATTCATCGGGTTGGGCCCAGATTGACCTCAAGCCCGACCCAACCCGCCCGAGTTGCACCCCTATTTTAAGTGACCTTAAAAGTGTTATTGAATTTATGTTTACGACATTTTTTAAAAAGTATCGTATATTATGATAAATACATAATTACAATGACACATTTTAGTAGAGTGTCATCACTACAAAAAAATTATGAAACTTATTTAGAAAGTGTCGTAAGAAAATATCGTTATTAACCTATTTTTTGTAGTGTTTAGACAAAAAAATTTTAATCGCTAAAGATTAGTTTGGACGACTAAATTTTTTTTTTCCAGATTTTGTGGCCTAAAGCCTCTATTCTTGTAGTGTTATGAGAAATTTTTTAGGGCCGATAGTGATGCGCGGAAGAAAGAATATTATGGGGTTTAGGCTATGGGTTTTGTAAATATTGGACGATGCTTCTCCTAGGATTCGAACATGAGATCTGCTTTGACATACAAACATAGCAATAGATGAATGTTATAGATTCTACAACATTCAGGAAACGTTATAAATATATATTTTTATAGCACTGCAGAAAGAACGTTATTGTTGATAATATTCTATAGCGGGAACACTTAAACGCTATAGAAAAACTGCTATTGTATGTCCTATTTATTGTATTGTGTAAGCGTTATAAAATGGTATTTTTCTTGTAGTGCATACATTGTGTACGTCGTCGATGACCCACAACTCTCTTTGAACTGTCACGACCCACACATAGTGTAAGGGCACGAGACGTGGGTACGTGCAGCCCATGCCGCAGTGTCGACGGTAGAACACTGTCCTAGGTCCAACATCTAACACAATCTAGAATATGCTCCAATTAGAGAATGATATATATATATGGTACAACTCAATCACAATAACTAAGATTGAATAGAAGAAAGATAATCTCAACAGAGAGTCACAAAATGAATAATAATCCTGGTGTAAACCATACCATAATAAATCTCAATACAATCACAAAGTCTCATACTAGATAATAATATAAGCCTAATCTAACTCATGGCAAGTCCTCAGCAACTACTGGATCCTGCTGAGGGTCTAGGTCACCTGTGTCAACTAGGCCTGCTCCATAGTAAGTGTCGCAGCAATCCTCATCATCTGTAATATTTTCAACGGGTCCAGTCAGGACAGGAACGAATACATATCTCTCACACAGATCATAACATGAAAGGAAATATGAAACAAGCTGTAGAATAATATACATGAACTGCTGTAAAGAAATAGTAGAAAGACTGTAAAAGGAAGAACATGATATTGTGGAAATAGATATACATGATATAGATAAGAAAACTGAGCTAACTACGTGATTCAGAGCACATGTTTGGTTATGTAAACAGGCTTAGGTTATACATGACTTAAATCTAGTTTGGAGTTATACATGAAATGGTGTAGATCACATAACCAAATAAATACTCCTCCTGCCCCAATCAGTACACAAGGATCTGTCCAGGTTATGTTATTGCACATAAAAGTAGTGCTTCACAT
Source organism: Iris pallida (assembly GCA_029216955.1). Lineage (NCBI taxonomy): Eukaryota > Viridiplantae > Streptophyta > Magnoliopsida > Asparagales > Iridaceae > Iris > Iris pallida. The sequence goes on along the minus strand of JANAVB010008727.1, from coordinate 30,460 downwards.
GGATAGCTAGTCCACATGCACACTGGATTATACATGAAGGCTCACATGATCATGAGTGTACATGAATGTCACATGAGTATACATGAATAAATACGAATATAATAAGTAGACGATGCACATGATAAAGTACATAAGCACAATATACCCGATGTATCCCAGGGGATAACATCGCATGAAGAGATCCATATAGTACTAATCCGTGATAACATCGTGACAGCAACAATTAAACCAGTCTATAACAAGTAAATATGTCCAAGCAAGAATGAAACGGTCAGAGAATATACTCGCCTGACAATTCGAGCTGCTGGTGAGGATGTGTAACTGAACTGGAGTGAGGTAAACCTATTTAAAGTAACCACAAGTCACAACATGGTCTAACATATCATAAAAAATGGCTACAATGCAATTCTATATGCTTCTAAGTCCTTCTAAGTCAAAGTCAACCTTGGTCAACTCTGATCAAACCTGGTCAACTCTGGTCAAACCTGGTCAACACTAAGTCAACTAGTCCATTTACTAATTTTTAGGCCATACTCAAGTTTTCAAGTCATTCGGAGTTCGTTTGAGTCGATTTGGATCAAGTTTAACCCAAAGTTGACTTTTGTCAACTTGGTCAACTTGTCGGTCAACTCGACTAAACTAGGCTCATAGGGTCGATCCTAATCTATCCCAATACCCTATGGTTACATTCATAAGCAATCCACACACATATAGATATATTCACATTCATTAAGGCAATATATATATATAACTATATATATATATATATATATATATATATATATATATATATATATATATATATATATATATATATATATATATATATATATATATATATTTAATATAAATATAAATGTAAATATAAATATAAATATAATATATATATATAATATATATATATATATATATATATATATATATATAAATATATATATGGCGATGATGAGTTAGCCTGTGCGATGCGGGGCATCTATAACGTCGGAGGCCTGACGATATAGGGCTACGAAGTGAGCCTACGTGGGGCAGAATGAGGCGTCTGTGTAGCAAACTCAGTGCACGGTCGTCGTGCGACGGATCGGGGAATCGGCACCATTCGTCCATGGGTATAAGCGACAGGCCGACTACGCGGCCCGTCGTGCAGCGATGCTGAGGCTGACGAGAAGACGTCCGCCATAAACGATTGCAGGCTCGATCGTAAGGGCGTCGGCTATCGTCGCCAATATGCGCGTCGTGCGCATAGAACGGACGGCTGAGCGGAATCGATAGTCGCAGTCGACAGGGAATTAGTGGCCATCGTACGGGCGGTCACCCTTAGTCGTCGAGGGCGTCTCTTCGGCGTCGTGGGCAAAGCGAGGTGTTGAGTAACTGCCGTTGAAAGACGGTGTGCTGCCGAGCAGAGCTCTGGAGCGCGCGGAGTGCGCGGGTTACGTGTGCACGACGATGATGACAAGGCCAACGGACTACGTCCGTACTCTAAAAGTCGTTCCATACGACAGGCCAAGAATCGTGTGCGTGGGACACACGATTATACTGAGCCCGCACCCGTTGGGAAAAAAAGATATATATATATATATATATATATATATATATATATATATATATATATATATATATAAAAATATATATATATATATATATATATATATATATATATATATATACACATATATATCTATACATACACATATAATTATATAATGTGAGACTAAAGGAAAATGTGATAAAGTATTGCTATGCAAAGACTCAAATCTGAGATTAAAAACCAAGTATTAACTACGGGATATATCACATATATAAACATATATACACATATATACATTTGAAGGAAAACTATATATATATATATATATATATATATATATATATATATATATATATATATATATATATATATATATATATATATATATATATATATATATATTATATTTTTTTTTCTTATAATATATTTTATATATATATATATATATATATATATATATATATATATATATATATATATATATATATATATATATATATATATATATATATAAGCATATGCATGAATATACACATACATACTCATATAGGTAAAGAAATAGGTTACTCAAATCCGGGAAGTGAATTCAAACCTGGAAATCAGAATCTTAAACTCCCATTCCAACATATTTACATATATACAAGTCATTTATATATATAAATATATATATATATACTCACATATACATATATATTCATAAAGGAAAATCTAATTTGCATATGTAAAAGATAATTAAATAGGATATAGAACCAAGGATCAATGCCCACAAACTCAGAATGTCATCTATGAATCTTAAACTCAAAATTTGATACATAAAATCCAGAAAATCAAAATACTATAAACCTATTCAATTTTATATTGGAGGAAAAACCTAATTATACTTGAAAAAGGCAAACAAATAGGTAATAATCCCGCGGATCACTTTCCGTAAGTCCAAAATATCATATATAAGTTAACAAGTCAGAAAATATCGATTAAAAGTCGAAGAATCAAAATATCACATTTCTATTCAAAATATTGAACCCGAAAAACCCAATTTCGACAAAACGACCCAAATCACAAAATACTCAACAATAAATCACAAAACTCGGCAAGCATGTTAGTCTCGACATACGTGACATGCTCAAGCACTCACAGAGTCAAAACCGTGTCCGTGTCGTGTCTACGGAGTGCGTATCGGAAATCGATACCGCGTGTCAAAGAGGGGGTTCTCGCTCGATTGCGCGTCACACGCACAACGAGAAGCCTCGTGCTCATGCACACGGCTAGGTAGGGTCACGGGGTAGGTCTAGGACACGTCGATACGACACGAAGTTGCAGCGATGCGACACAGTGGCTCGTGCAACAGTGCGCGGCCTGCGCGCGCGCGCGTCCGTGCGTGCTCGTGCGTGCGGGTCGTCGCTCGTGGCTCACGCGTCGGGCCACGCCACGACTCGGGATCGAGTCCCTGGGTAGTCTAGGTATAGGGCTATGTGTTCCAACTCCTGGTACGGGTCCTCGATGTGCCGTGTTCGCGTACAAAGGCCGTGTCAGAGGCGAATTTTAGCCTGAGTGCACAGTTCAGCCGACTAGTGCACGTGCTATTTCTCCGCACTCGCTCGACGAAACATCGTGAAATTTTACGGGCATGTGGGAAGAGGTTGCCCCTACGTGCTCGTAAAATTTCATGCGAGATGGAGCTCTGTGCATCGAGTTATGACGCACAGACAGCAGGGCGTGCACGGGACCTCGTTCACGCGTGTCCGTGTCCGTTCGGATACCGAAATCGTGTCGATTTCCGATCCGTCTTCATGAAAGTTGTTGCAAATCATATAAGAAAGGATTTTGTGAAAATAGAATTGAAAATTAACACTTTTCAATTCTAAGTGGTATTTTGCCGAACATGTGCAACGTGAGACCGATACGTGTCCGATATCGCTATCAAATGAAACCAAAATCCTACGAAACTTCATACATAGATTAAGGGTGCCTATATGGATGCAATAATGAAGAAAATTCAGGAGAAACAAAGGTAGATCAGAATTTACCTATTGAGAGTCGAAATCTCAATAAAAAGAATTTCTGGAGCGCTTTGTCGGCCGATTTCTTCCAAGCAAATGCCTCCTTCTTGTTAGCAGTACTCCAGAAAATCCTCATCTTCCCAATGAGTGCAACAAAATTTGTTTGAGGTGAAACAGACTCCGGATGAGAAATCTAGGTTTTTGGAGGATGGAGGCTAGAGTTTGCTCTTTGGAGGCTATGGAATTTTTACAAAATGAGAGAGGGGGCTGCTTATGGTCGGCCAGGGGTAGGGGTGTAAGGTTAGGGTTTGCACATGGGCCAGGCACTCCATGAGTTGCTAAAAGGCCCATGTCAAATAGGCTAAAAAGGCTTTAAAAGAAAATAGCTTAAAAAAGAAATAATTGATTCTAAAAATAAACAATAAGCCTAATTTAAATTTTAAAAGGCCAATAAAACTTCTAATTACATTATTAGGCTTCTGGTCAAGGTTGACTAAGGTCAAACCACTTATACTACCAAAACACCAATTCAGCCACCAATCAAACCGCACAACAAGTAATTTAATTAATAAATTAATAAAATTCAAAGTAATGCACAATGACTAAAATATCTTTAGCCTAAAAATAGGTAATTAGTCAATCTAGTCACATGCTCAAGTCTTTTTGGTCATGGTTAGTCTCTAAGTCAAGCGGTCTCTAGGGTTAAGCTAGCAACAACCAAAATCACAATTCACCCATCTAAATAATACAAAATAAATAAAAAAAATCACCAAAAGTTATAATATAATTTAAATATTATTATTAAATGATAAAAATTACAAAAGTTTAAAATTGCCCTCATTCCAGAAAAGTGGTGGTTACCTCCCTTTGAACTGTGTGAATGGATCTCAGATTGAGTTTGTTGCATTCCTTTATCTCCTTCCTAGTTTCGAACTGCTGAAACTAGTGTCGCTCCGTGAAGCTTTAACAAATCACCCATCACCAAAGTCGAATTCGTTGAATAACCCCCTCTTGGAGACCGACCAGCTGTCACAGGACCGACAGACTGACCCTCAATCTTCAATTCATCATCATTCATTACTTTGTCTCAATGAACCAAATCCTTCATATCTTTAAAGCATCTCGACGAAGACAAGTTTCTAATAATCCACAAACTCCTATTGTATAACCCTCGAGTCTCCATTCGATGTATGCGGTCTCCCTGTACAACTCAGCGGCTTGAGCCTATACATGATACAACATATATCTTCTCGAGCCAGCTATTGGGAACCCTTCGTAAGCATCCAATATTTGTCCTCAAATAGACTACGACATCCATCATCCACCAACCTCCCTACCGAAACTAAGTTAAAGCATGTCGCACCCCCTTGAGAACGAGCTTCTCGTCAAGTTCCATTGTCAAATGCTCATCACCGATGCTCACAACTAGAACCGTCCCCTTGTTGTCCATCTTCGTACGTTAAAACCTATCGCCTTGGTATGACGTGACGATCCTCATCTGTGGAGTGACAAATACGACACTCCCGTGTCCATGACCCAATCGCTGTTATGACATGTGCCATAAGGTTCCTATACATTGGTTGCTGCGATGATAATATTTTCAAATGCCATGAGATCCTCCTGAACATTCTTAGTTTTAAGCTTCATACGGTTCTTCTTAAAATGACCTCTTTCGTCACGGTGATAGCAGCCTTCCCTGCAGTCCACACTCGCATGATCCAAAGACCTCCTCCTCGTCCTCATGTGTGACTTTAGTCTTCCCTTCCCCAAAGTTGGTCACTAGAGCGGACTTCTACGATGATTTCACTTCCTTACATCAGACCTTCTCATTCAACAATCTGCTTTTGACTACCTCCATCGTGACAACTCCATTAGACGCAGAGTTTCTCACCGACACCACCAACGTCTCCCAACTCTCCAGAAGAGGACTCAAAATTAGAAGGGCCTCAACCTCATCGTCAATCATCATTTTTATCGCAGACAGCTGATTGATAATACCCTAAACCTTGTTCAGATATTGTGTCCCCGAGGCACCCTACGTGTACTTTGAGTTGGCGATGAAAAATGCTTTATTGTCAGCCGTCTTCCTTTTCGTATAACAAATGCAGCTTCTCCCACAATTCTTCTGCAGAGATTTCAATGGAGACGTGATAAAACATTGAATCGTCTAGCCATTGCCGGATGAATCCAACGGTTTTTCGATCCAATCGTCTCCAGTAATCAACTGACTTGTCCGATGGCTTAGCGAAGTCGTCCTCCAATGAACCCTGCAAATCCTTGTATCATAGTAGGTCCTCCATCCTTTGCATTAAAATCGTCCAGTTTCCCCTTGTGAGGGTGATCATACGTGTGTTCATCTCTTCCGTAGACATGGGTGCACCTTCCCTCTTGAGAACCTGAGAGGTCTGATACCAGATGATGTTGGTATCAGACCAGAACGAACGTACCTCGCTCTGGTACCCAATGTTGGGATGGGACATGCCTCACATATATGTCTTAGTTAGTTAATTAGATAAGATGAGCCAAATCAAATTAAGTTTAATTTTTTTGGATTACATTAGATAATTAGATCATATTATTATTAGATTGATTCAACCTACGTATATGGAAGAGAAAAAGTATCAAAAGAAGACACAATAGTGCCATATGAATCTCACATCAGTAGTTGAACATTTCATATATAAATGAAGGTTAGAAAGTGGGGGTTCTTTCTCCATGAGGTTGTAAGGAGCCTATATCTCCATGAGGTTCATTCTCCAGTTAGGTAGGTCGATCTGCCCCAACATATGGAAGGTCACCAAAATGGACTCCATGCATGTTCAACTTTGTATTGAACTACCACTAAAATGGACTCCACGTTCAACTTTGTATTGAATTACCGCTAGTCTCTCACGATGCTTTGTTAGCCGGGCCGGGCCGGGCCGGGCCGGTCCGGAGGGTTGTTCTAACCTGAGGTAATTTTGGTTATCTCTTGACCGGTTCTGGTAGTCATCCGTAACTCTGACCTTTGGTGGAATCATGCTGAGTCTGGAGGATTGTGCTAGCAAATGGAGGTTGTCCAAGTTCTAACTCTTGTCTGACTTATCCCAGGACCGATCCTATTTGTTAGCCGGATTAATTAAGGACACCAAAAACTTCCTCCAATATTTCTTATTGCCTCGTCCATGGTATTAATTTCCCATCTGATATGTCATTTCAAGAGAAAAAGTTCCATATGGACGGTTTTCCAATTAACCATATCAATAAATCATACATTATACAAGAACCGATTGATTAATACGCAATCAAATTCCCCAAACAGCCACATTGCGCGCGTATCATGACGAAGACGACGACGGAGACGGTGTGTGGGGTGCGTAGCTGTAAGGAGCGGAAGCGTCCATCCTCGTCTTCCTCTTCTGGAGGAACCGCTGCAGCGACCGCTTCATAGAGAGCTCCGGATTGATCAGCTGTGGCGCCATGGCCGGAACCGGAGGAGGCCGAGACCGGCACTGCTCGTCGCCACGTTGGTGGTTGCTCCTCTCTATGATCCTTTCTTCCATCTCTCGCCTTGCTATGCATATAATAGCTCTCGCCTACGAATTGAAAGCAGAAGAGAATCAAACAAAAAGAAGAACGTACGTACAATCTAATTAAAAAAAAAATGCATGCATCAATTGTAAGGTCATGTAATCTATCATATGGTTGGTTTTGAATCATTAAACGTAGATTCATAGAACATGATTTAATTGTAAATACACACCTGGATTTCTGTGACGTCGCAAACACAAATCCGACCATTATAGAATATGGCAATATTTGTTGCTGCTGTTGTTGCTGTCTTCGTCCGTGGTGATGTTGTAGTACATTTCCATTTCGATTTCCATTTCCATTTGCATGCCAATGCTCCTCACCCCTTCAAATTTGAATTCATAACTCAAGTCAGAAATCAAAACTAATTTCCCGACTATGGAACATAACAAGAAAGTTGACATCAGGTCGAAAGCCGATCATAAAATCAATTATTTTGAGTAAGTACCTGATCGGCCTGCCGATACTGGGATATTCCGAGCCTTCGGAGGCGTAGCCGCAGCCGAGACGGAGCCCTAGTTCAGGGTGATCACAACCATATTTTCCCATGACCGATACACAAAATGAGAGAGAGAGAGAGAAGAGAGGGAAAATAAACGTGAAGGAAAATTGGACGGGGGGAAATGGGAAGTTGGCCAGGTTTTATACACGCGCTCTTTCTCGGACAAAAAGATATGGCAGGACTTTGAGAAAGAGAAGGAAAAGAGGGAGAAAAAGGAGCACGTGGAACACGCGTTTCTGTCATGTGCCGAAATTCGTTAATTCGGTGGGTCGACGTGCTACGGTTGGGTCGGTAAGAATTGGAAGATATTTCGGTGTTTGAAAAACGTTTTGGTAACTTTGGAATTTTGCCAGGTTGGAGGATCTTCTTTAGGAGAGAGAGCTATTTTTGGGAATAAGAGAGAGCTATTTTGGGGAATCAATTTTTTGGAATTATTTCAGAAAAATATATTATCTTTTTTTTGTTGATATAATATTTTCACAAAAAAGGACAAATTTGTAAATAAGAAATAAGAAAATTATGAAAAAGTTAAAAATATGTATATATGTCTCATAAAAATGAAAAAAAATTAAAACTGAAAAAGAAAAAAAAAAACAAAAGAAAAATCTTCAAAAAATAAAGAAGGCAAAAAACAGAAAATCTTAAGAAACTTGAAAAAAATGAAAAAAAAAAAAAACAACAAAAAAAAGTTTTAAAAAAACTAAAAATTCTTTAAGAAATAAAAAATTGAAAAATTGAAAAAAGAAATATCAAACAAAAATCATTCTTAAAAAAATTCTAAAAAAAATTCTAAAAAATGAAAAAGGCAAAAGATGAAAATGAAAACAAAAACAAACAAATAACAAGAAAAATGAAAAAAGACAAAATAACAAAAAAAAATCATAAAAAAAGAAAAAACAACAAAGGAAATAACAAGAAAAAAAAAGACGAGAAAAATAACAATAAAAATTTTACTCGGGCAAAAAGAAATCCACATGTCCTTCATATTAGGGTTGAGCGACAGTATAATCGGTCGGTATTTGGTCGAATTTTTTGATATTTTTTAATCGGTATTTAAAAATCAGTACCAATATCTTACCATTTAGAATCGGTTTTTTGGTTTCAATTAAATCGTATTCGGTCGATTTTTGTTTGGTATTGGCATTTTACTAATGAACATTTGATCAATCAACATAGTTAATATTATAGAAGCTCTTAACCTAAAAATATATATTTTTACTTTTTTTTTTGAAACATTAAATTTCAAAACCAAGTCTCTACCAACCAAGCAATTAAGCAAATTTATTAGAACTGTATATATATATATATATATATATATATATATATATATATATATATATATATATATATATATATATATATATATATATATATATATATATATATAACAAGTTGCAAGCACCTGAAAAATGAGCTTAAAAGATCAAACACGATCACTAAATTTAATCCTTAGTATAAATTTAAGTACACCGAAATTCACTTCAAAATTCTATAAAAACACAAAACATAAGCTTAAAAGATCAAACACTCAATTCTTAACCTTCTTGACATAACTTCAAGTCCAATAAAATCCATTCTAAGTTCTAAAAAACTTATTCTCAACTAAAACGAAGAAAAAAAAAACAAAAATAAGTACCATAAAATTAATCACTAACAACAACTTAAGAACATAAGAGGTCATCTACTATATATATATATATATATATATATATATATATATATATATATATATATATGGGGCAATGATAAAAAAGCCAGTGCGGACAAGATCCGCACGAAGAGTCCAAAACGACATGACGACTGGCTAAAAATCGTGTGCGGGGAGACACACGATTTAACTAAACCCGTACGTGCTGAAATATATATATATATATATATATATATATATATATATATATATATATATATATATATATATATATATATATATATATTGAAAATTAGTAATTGTCAGTGGCGTAGCTAGGATTTAGATAGAGCGGGGTCAAAATCGACTAATAAATTTATTATCCAAAAAAAATATAAAAATACAAAAAAAGTAACATAAAGTAGTCGCAAAATTTTTTGATTGCAAAGATATATTAAATTGCATTACATCATAACCAACAATAATTGTTTACAATAATCTCCTACGGAGCTTCATATTTGAAATTTATGTAAGATCGATGTCATCCTTTTTAACTTACGAAAATGTCTTGCTTAATGTGTGTCACAAAAAAATTATTCATAAATTTATCTCACGTTCGGTTACGAAGTATATTCTTGATAACTTTCATCACCGAAAATAATATTTAACAGTTGCAAATGCAATGGAAAGAGCCAACTATTTTTAAGCCACCTACGGAAGAGAGCAAAAGGATGGAAGAGGGAGAGGTATTGTGCTTTTGTTTGTTTGCTCACTGGCTCACCACTTTATTTGCTCACTTTGTTTGCTCACATGAACCCACTCACCGAAACATAGCAGCGATGAGTAAGCCAACTAATTTTGTTTGCTCACATGACCCTTCTTACAAGTCACTTGTTAAAATTTGAAGGCAAATCCACTTTGTGTGCTCAGTTTGCTGCTGCTTTTGCTTCTAAAAAAATTCTATCAATTTTTTTTTGAGGGGGGTCATGTGACCCCCCTCGCCCTCTTCTCCCTCCGCCAGTGGTAATTGTATTAATAAATCCTCACAACAGTCATTACAAAGGGTACATGGATTCCCCTAATTATCCCCCCCCCCCCCCCCCCACATCCCATTTCTTTTACGTATGCATCAATATTGTGGAGTAACCCAATAGGAACCGTGCTAATTCATTCAAAATTCGTGAGTTTCGCTCCCTCCATATATGTCATACCGTCGACGCCATTCTAGTGCATGCTTCACGGAACAACCCTGTTCCTCGACTCCTCGAGGTCCTGATCAGCTGGATAGCTCCAATAATATCCATCTCCTGACCTCCATGAAGATTCAGCACCTCCAACTGCTTGTTCTAGAGTAGTCTAGTAAATGGACAGCGGAAGAACAGGTGCGCCATTGATTCTCCTTCCCGCTGACACAGACTGCAAGATTTGTCTCCCTCCTAAATGCCAAATCGCTCCAGTCTGTCCCGAGTGAGTAGACGATCACGTATCAATTTATACATACATAGCTGCATTTTCGGGCTATTCCTTTCATCCAGACAATATTCGCATTTAACATATCCTCATTGGTTGCTCGGGTCTGATTGTATACAACTTTAAACTCAAATTTGCCGCCTTTAGAATCATCCCATGTCCAAGTATCCCTGCTAAGCAAAGGGTCAACCTTGGATAGCCGGATAATGTCCATAACTTTTGATGCAGATGCGTGACCCTCCGACCTCCATGTTGCCCCATGTATAATAGCGCCTACGGTCTACCCTCTGGATTCCACCCTAGACACATGAGGGCCAACATGCTACAGTAAGCTCTTGCGTTGGATCCAAGGATCCAGCCACAAGTCCTTCGTCTTCCCATCCTTAAATATACGAGATATCTAAGGTTGCATCAAGCGCCTGTGCCAGAGTATGTACTTGAAGCAAACTGACTTATTGTTGTTTGTTGTATGCTTCCAGAAATTACACTTATTCAGATATCTACTTTGCGTCCATTTAGCCCAGAGAGTGTCCCCTTGCAGCATCCGCCATACTAACATCATGCCAGCCACCCTCCGAATAGTACTCAGAGATCGGAGACCAACCCCCACCTTCTACGACCGACATATAGTCCTCCCATGAGATAGCGTGGATCCTCCCCGCCAGATAAAATCAGAACATAGTTTCTCCACTCTACGTACTGTCGACATAGGTAGCAGAATCGACTGTAACCAGAAAGATGTAATGGCCAATATAACTGATCATACCAGTTCAATTCTGCCTTCAAAGGACAAGCATTAGGATTGCCATCCTTCAATTCTGCGTCGGACGTCATCCACCAGGCCCTCGTACTCTATCTTTCGTGCATAATTGACTGACAGTAGGATACTGAAATATTTGACTGGTAACTCCCCCTGCCTCACCCCAAGTTTGGTTGCCAGCTCTTCTTTGTTGGTGCAGTGTGCATTTAGATATATAGTACTCTTATTCAAGTGTAACCCAGTCGATCCACTGAAATCCACTAGGATGTATGCCAGCACTCCAAAACTTGCCATGGAATGAACAAGGAATACAAGCAAATCATCAGCATAAATCAAATGGAAAACATGTGGTTGTACCTGCTTATACAGAGGGGTGACTTACTTCCAATGAACAACAGCATCCAGCAAGCATGTAAAATGCTCAATCACCAGCATAAATAGATACGGGGATAGCAAGTCCCCTTGTCTCAAGCCTCGGTTGCTCCTGATGAAATCGTATGGTTGTCCTTTAATTATCACAGAGAACGTCGGGGTAGTGATTCACTCCTGCACCCAACTGACCCAAGTATCAGAAAACCCCATAGCCGTCATGATACAACACACAAACTCTCTATTCACCATGTCATAAGCTTTTCTGATATCGAGTTTGATGCATGCCTTATCTCCTTCCCGCTTGTTGAAATCCCTTACCATCTCGTGCGCCAACAGAGAGTTTTCTGCAATCGACCTGCCTTTAACAAATGCCGCTTGCTTGGGAGATATCAACTCGTACATCATTTTGTCCATTAGTTGACACAAAACCTGGGTGATCAACTTGTAAATAAAATTACAGCATGCTATCGGTCCGAAGTCCCCCAGAGTAACTGCCCCTTCCGTTTTTTTGCACAAGAGCAAGGAAATTGTGATTGATTTCTCGCAGAAGACGACCATGTTGGAAGAAGTCACATACCACCTCATACACAGACTCTTTTATCTCAGGCCAGTAATATTTATAAAATTTTGCACTAAAGCCATCGGGACCCGGGGCTTTATCTACGTCTGCCTTCATAACAAGCACCTCGATCTCTGCCAATGTAATCGGGGCCAAAAGCTCATTGTTACCTGCCTCAGTGACCAACTTCTTACATACCAGCGTCGGGAAGGATGCTCGGTAATTAGTTTAATTGTATAGTTCTGTATAAAATCAGACCACCTCCTCCTGGATACCGTCGTCCGCATTGACCACCCTGTCCTCCGGGTCGATCAGCTGGCCTATCGAGTTCCGATGCTGGCGCCGGTGAACCACATCGTAGAAAAATTTAGAGCACCTTTCATCGTCTTTTAGCTACGCACATTTCGCCCGTTGTGCTATTTGTTTTTCATCTGTCAGCCAAAGCAACCTCACCTCCTCCATAAGCCGTCGTTCTTTGGCTGCTAATTCAGTATTGCTCACATCCCTCTGTAGACGACCTTGAACCTCCTGTAGATCAGTGATCTTCTTCTGCAACTCGTTCGGAGGCCGCCTTCGAAGCCAGCCTCTTATACCCGCCTTAACCTGCTTTGGTTTTGGACAAATCAGAACTGGATGTTCTTGCTAATATCGGCCGCCAAACCTGCTGCTACTACCTTCTTGTATCCCTCTGCAAGGAACCATGAATTACAGTAACGAAAAGGCCGCTGTTTGCGTGACGACGGGGAGGTATCCACAAACAAGATTTTGATAGGATAATGATCACTAGAGACAGCCCCCAAGCCTTCGATCAAAAGTGTGGGAATATGTTGAACCACTCCTTATTTCCTAGCGCGCGATCGAGCTAGCATATCACTTGATTCCCAATAGATTTGTTATTCCAAGTCCATAGATGGCCCTTACACTCTAGCATTTGGAGATTAGCACAGAGGACACAGTTGTTAATGATGAAGAACAACTTGGATTTTCGGTTATTTTGGATTTCTTTAGTTTGTTGTTAGGATAAAACAAAATAAAGAGAATTTTATCTCTTGAGTTGGTTGGAGTTGGTTAGGGATGGACTTATCTTATGGATAAGAACTTAGAGATTTAGTTTATCTTCTTTTGATTGTTTTGTAGCTTATAAATAGTTTATAATTTCATAAGTGATGAATCAAATAATTGAGAATGAGAAATCTATTTTGATTTTATATGGTGCGATGTCAAAATCTTAAAGTGGATCTCTCTAACTTAGTTGCTTCTCCGCTTTTGACGTTGACGTCTTCAACGTAGCTTCTCCGCTTCCGATCTCCAACGGTAACCCTAATTATTATTTTCCATTTCTATTATAATTTTTGTGATAAATTTATAATATTTGTTGTTCACCTCTTCAGTTAAAGCTTTCGCACCTAAATCTTCTCAAATTCTTAATTTTATACTAATAATTTGTTATTGGGTCTTCGTCCCGCGTCAGTTAAAGTCCTATAATATAGCATCAGGGATCCTTCTTCTGCCTACCTTCTCAGAGTTGTGCATAAGCACATTGAAGTCCCCCAAAATAACGAGAGGCAGTTGAAGTTGGTGTTCCACGGTGACACTCAGATGTATAATATCTTGCCACATGACTTCTCTTCTGCAGTGATCGTTATGACCGTAGACCGCCCCCAACACGAATTGCATTCCCCCTGGGCAATGAAATTTGATCCCGATGAGATGTTCCGTGATGGCTATGGTCTACCCCTTCCAACACCTAGTGCTCCATCGATCGAGCCCAGATCTGCGTCACGCCACAAGGATCAAGTTATTGACTTGCTCCTAATTGGACGGGGTTCTTTTGGTAAGGATGTTACCAAACTTAATCTTAGTCTCCAACAGGATACATATAGAGTTCTGTTCATTTTGCACCAACTCAGAAATCTCGCGCCAACGACCAATCGAACATGCTCCCTCACATTCCAAGAAATGTGAGACATTTATACAGTAGGGTGGGTCCCTTGCAAACCTCCAGAGTCAACGCCTGGGAATGACACAGCCTCCATACAAGCCTGTTCCATCTCATCCTGTGTTTGTTCTTGCATACCACTTTTCTTTCCCCGCTAGTTAGGCGGGATTGGTGCATACTACCTCCTTGCATGTGTACGGTGCGAGCGTCAAACACGGCCTCGTTCAATCTTCATTGGTACCCACTGCTAGCCTTTTCCTACAGGCTTGGCCTCTTTCACCCGCTTGCCGCGCCTCCTTGCCTGCCTTTCTCGCCATCGAATTTTGCCGTCTTGTCATAACCCCTTATGGTTCCGCACCTTGGCTTGGAAAATCACTAGGGTGCCACTCTCTGTTTGTTCCTATCCACCAATGTCGTCCACCCGGTCTGGCATGTCCTCTTCTGCTTCATTATCCAAATTAGAGGGGAGGAAACATATATATATATATATATATATATATATATATATATATATATATATATATATATATATAGTACACTAAATATATATATATATATATATATATATATATATATATATATATATATATATATATATATATATAGTACACTAGGAAAAGAAAAAGGATGAAGAGCTCTGCTAGGGTTTCCCCAATGGCGGCTACTACGCCTCTCCCCCGCCCACCTGATCCTCTCGTGGAGGGGGTACGGCGGTTTGGAGGGAAGGGGGGAGGGCGGCCTCTCCTGACCGGAGGAGGGTCGGGCGGCGGCCACAAGGGATCCCCCCAGGCGAGGGGGGGTTGGGCGACGGAAGTGGGACCCCCACAGGCTGGAGGAGGGTCGGGCGGCGGAAGTGGGACAGGGTCGGGTGGCAGCAGAGGGACCCCCCGGACGGGGGGGGGGGGGGGTCGGGCGGCGGCGGTGTGACCCCCCAGGCGGGGAGGGGTCGGGCGGCGGTAAAGGGAACCCCCGAGAGGGGGGGTCGGGCGGCTGCAGTGGGACCCCCCTGGGTGGGGGGGGGGGGAGGGTCGGGCGGCACGGGAGGATCCTTCTCCGGCGGAGGGGGGTCAGACGGCGGGTTGGGGTTGAGAGCGGGGCCAGGCGCCGGTGATGGTGGGAACGATCAAGGAGGGGGAGGGTCGGGGACTTCGGCTCCAGTATTCGAGTTCAGGTTGGAGGTGGACAACACTGGAGATGCGGGCTGGCAGACGGTGGTGAGGCGACGGGCTGGATGGCGACGAGGGGCCCAGTCCCAAGTATCGGGTCGGGCGGGGCCAGGAAATTATGAGAATCGATCATCGATAGGCACAATTGATCCCCGTCGTCGTGGGGGAGGTACGGTGCGCACTGTATCGGGATGGAGGCCAAAGGCGATGGCGACAGAGAAGGCTAAGGTCATTGCTGTTGATGCCGACAGAAAAGGCCCGGGTCCTGCGAACCCTTCGACCAGGACACACACTGAGGAGCAGCGGCCTTGGTCTTGGAAGGAGGTTTGCACGCCAGTGGCGACGAAAAGCCCGATGTCGATGGAATTTGTCACACCGATGTCGGTACGGGATGCTCGCCATGGGGTTTGACGAGAGGTGGATTGCGAGGGTGAGGGAGTGTATTTGCTCCCCTACTTTCTCAGTTCTCATCCAGGGCACGCCACATGGCTACTTCAGGAGCAACAGGGGGTTGAGGCAGGGTGACCCCCTCTCACCGTATTTGTTTACCTTGGTGATGGAGTACTTTACATGCATGATGGACACGACGGTGCATAGCAAGAGGATCGTCCCCCTTTTCCAGTTGGTTAGACCGGTTGTCTCCCATTTGATCTATGCTGACGACTTATTGGTGCTCCTCCAGCCTTTCATGCGGGACATGAGAGTGCTCTCTGACATTATGGAGGAGTTCGGGCGACTATCTGGGCTCCAGTTAAACAGGAAGAAAAGTAGAGTATACTTCAGTTTTCGGTGTACACTGCAGGAGCAGAGAGCCTTCGCCTTGGGAGTGGACAAAGGCGAGCTCCCAGTAAAATACTTGGGGGTCCCGCTGACGGTCAACTATGCCAGAGAGCAGGATTATCATAGCTTGGTAGATTTTGCTCAGAGGAGAGTGGAAGGCTGGCAGGCTACAGGTCTATCATTTGGAGGACGGATTGAGTTGGTGCGTTTGGTTATTGCTGGCATCACGATGTTCTAGCTCCAGTCTATCCAGATCCCGATGGCTACTATTCGAAAAATGGAGGCCATCTATGCTGACTTCATCTGGAGGGAAGGGATGCATGCGATCTCCTGGGACCAGCTTTGTCGTCCTCGGGAGGAAGGAGGAGTGGGGCTGAGGCCTCTTCATGCGGTCAGGAAGGCATCTTGTGTGAAGATGGCCTGGAGATTCATCAAGGGGGGTTGCTTTGGGCGGAATGGATGGCGAACAGATACTTAAGGAGGACTAACTTCTGGGCCTGCAGGATAGACAATAATTTCTCGGTCACGTTTAAGGCCATTCTGAGGTGTCGGCCGGTGCTTAAGACCGCTATCTGCAGGAACATGGAAGATGGGACAACCACCGACCTCTGGCTTGATCCTTGGTTGTGTTCCAGATACTTGCTCGAGATATTGGAAGGTCAGCTGGACAGAGAGGTGGACAGGGGGCTCACATGCAGTCGGATCATCAAAGATGGAGTTTGGAGGCCAGAAGGATATTCTTATACTGCTCAGCTTGCCGAGAAGATTCGCCTTATTACTATTGACGGTAGCCAGCATGAGGATTCATGGAGCTGGGCCGGCCCAGGTTCAGGGAGAGGGTTAGGTCTATTCTACTTTCGTAGCTGCTATGACTTGGTTCGGACCCACCACGACCGGGCTGAGGAGGTAGACTTCATTTGGGGTAAGGAGATTGCCCGAAAAATGCAACTATGTGCCTACCGACTTCTACGGGGCAGACTGATGACGAGAGACAGACTCCTCAGGTTTGGGTTGCAGATCCCAGATGCCAAGTATGTGCTATGTAATGGGGAGGACGAATCAATGGGGCATCTCTTCTTTGTATGCCCGACGACCTGGTACATTTGGACTGAGCAGTGCGTGCAGCTGAGAGGAGGAGTTGGGGTGGATAGAGACATCCGGAGCATTCTTAGCTGGATTCGAGATCACAGAGGCCGGGATCCGGGTGGGCCAGAAGAGCCAGAGTCCGTCTCGCCGCTTCTGTTTGGCACATCTGGAAGGAGCGGAACAGACGTATTTTCGAGGGCTTGACTACCCCCTATTGGAATTCTACATAACATAGAATTCGATGTATCAGTAATGGCCCCATAATATTATAATTTGGGGCATGAGAAGTTGTACATTTATGTATTGTAATACATTTTCCGCTATGTGCGAGGAATAAATTCACCATTATTCCAAATATATATATATATATATATATATATATATATATATATATATATATATATATATTCAATGATACCGAACGGACCCATTGGACATATATATCCAATGGGTCCGTTCGGTACCATGGCAAAGACACTGAGCCATTCCGAGCAGATGAGGACTCGAACACGAGACCACCCCTCAGGGAGCCTCCCGTCCTCCCGTTAGGCTAGGACCCCGGACACACACATACTATATGCAAATGACCTCTAGCCTAGTGGTTAAGAGAGATGCATACGGCCCAAGTGGTCGTAGTTCGAGTCCCAGTGGAGACGAGTTTGCCACAATTACCCATTATATATACTAGCATATGTGCATGTGCCTTGCACGTATTTTAATATTCTTTTAGTTAATTTAGGAAAACTCTTTAGGAAGATCAAGGGGTAGTCTTCATAATTATTAAGTTGTCCTTATTAAAATTAATGAACCATTTTTAATTAGTATAGACATGTAAGGGTATTTTTGGAATTCAAAAGTTTCACCATCAAGTTTTCCTATTATATAGTAGAATATATATATATATCCTTCCTCATATATATATATATATATATATATATATATATATATATATATATATATATATATATATATATATATATATATATATAAACGGTTCGGTTCGGTATTTTCAGTATAGTATTATACTCAAACCGTTGCCACTACCGTTATACGATATTTTAGTCGGTTGGGTAATTCAGTATTGGTACATAATTTCACTTCGGTTTTTTTCAGATATTTTTAATCGGTATTCGATCAATTTTTCGGTAGCGGTCGGTATTTGCTCACCTCTACTTAAAAGAGATGATTTCCATGTTTGGTGGATCAATTATTTATCCGGTTATTCACAATTTAAAAAAAATTATAATATAAATCAAACATGAAAATAATTTTTTTCATCCTAAATTTTTTCTGAAATAAACACAAATTTACGCACCAAATACCTCCTTTATTTGGTCTAAAGTGAGTATATAAGAAAATGAAAGTTGACACTTTTGGAGCCGGCAAGATTGGTGGGCTAACATGTGTTGCATGGGGCATGTTCTAAGTATGATCTCGTGTCATAGAATCCATATGCTAGCTAATTAAAGCTGGAGGAGGAGGTTAGTTCATAGACAAGTACAGTGACGGATTTTGAAAAGAGAAAAAAAAAAATTAAGACAACCAAACTATATATAACTAACATAAAAGTTAAATGTAGTGTTTGGATGGTCAGATATTCAGTGCGGATTTTAGCAAAATATTTCAGGAAGAATAAAACTATATAATAGAATATTAAAAATAATCTATTGGTGACCTGTCCACATGTGTATATAAAAAGACGTATGTAACATTCTTTTGGGAGGTGGGTTGGCTACAACATATTTCTAAAATTCTAGTAGTTTTGTAAATTTTAAGTTTGTAATATAATTGTGATTATATGAGCTTTATGATGTAATTGAATTTAAAAGAAAGCGATATAATATAATCAAGCTTGTAATGACCATTATATTCCATTCAAAAAAAAATTCCAACCAAACATCTGAATCAGGGGCGGAGCATAAGGTGGGCTCCCCCGGGCTGTAGTCCGGGCTTAAAAATTAAATACTGGGAGGTACCAGTAAAAGCCACATGTAGAACATAGCTCAATTGGTTGAGTCAGTAGCTATTTATACAGGTAGTCCATGTTTTGAATACTTAGGTTGTTGTTTCAATTTCTTTTGAAGCCAATTTTGTAGTTTTTTCTTTTTTGAAGCAAGTAAGCTATCACATGAATTTTTTTTTAGCCCCCTCTAATATTTTTTCCTGCCTCCGCCCTTGATCTGAATTAAATTTACAAGTAATATCAATTACATTATATTGTCCAAAGTTGCAAACCAAACCCAACTTTATTCTGATCTTCTATCCTTTGTAGTCCATATGGCTTCGTTTAGAAAAGGTGGAGTTTGGTAATTATGCACTCAGAAAGGTTTGAGAACTTAATACTGTTAGATGGTTCGGTAAGGTAGGACTGATAACTAATTGGATTACGGTTTACAATCAAGTAATTTAAATATTGGCGTATAAGTTTAGAAAAAGTTCCAATAAGGTGTAAAAGTTCGTTAATAAACAATAGAGATGACTTATGGAGTTTATTGAAAAATTGTACACGAATTGAACAATAAGAAACTCGCAATTGTGTTAGAAATCTAATGTTGAAGAGACTTAGACGAAGAGTGCACAGAAGAAGATGACTAGTAGATGAAACAAGTTTCAAAAATTAAGTTCAAGTTACTTCGATCTTACACCAACATACATAAACGCAAATTAGAATTCTTCTATTCTCTCTCTTATCAAATACATATATACTATATATAGCATTTACATGATTATGTAGAAGAAGTAATATAGATTAAGCCTTATTCGTAAAGACTTGTTTTCAAGATATAAACCTACTTAAACAAACCAATGAAAGATCAAATCTTGAACAAAACTAGAAAATATTCTAAATGATTTTGAAAAGTACAAAAATTCTATCCAAAATAACAAAAAAAATCTCATTGTAAATCCAAAATTATAAGCTCAGACTCATTCTCCATCATTCTTTTCGACTTTTAAAGATTCACCACCTGGTGAATCATGTAAGGAAACTTAAGAACAAAATGCTTTTGTGTCCAAGATGGTGTTGGTATTTTTTACTTGCTTTAGGAACTTTTAGTCCCACAATGGAAAACCACCATTGTGTATATATCACAATATAAATCTATGCTTGTGTTGGAGTATGCACATGGGATGAGGTGGCCTGTGGGTTAATTTTTCCTGAAGGGTCAAGTGTAAGTCACAAAGAACAATTCATTGTTTTGCCACTCTCTATGGGAAACCATAGGAGCTAAGCCTCGTAGGGAATTAGCGACTCAGACTCGGACTCGGATGCGGACGAAGGGTGCAAAGTGGCACTTTTATGGCGTACTTTGCACTTAGCACGTCAGCATCGTCGCATGGCGCTCGGGCACATACTCGAGGCGTGCGCAGGCTATGCGGGGTGCATGCGTGGCCATATGCGTTAGGTGCATAAGCGGCCAGGCCCATGGGCAGCATTGTGCTTACGCAGCCATGTGCTATGCGTTTGGTGCTACGCGTGAGGCGCTTGCTCACTTTAGCATCGTCGCATGGCGCTCGTGCGCAGTTGCTAGCTCGGGCGCATGCTCGAGACGTGTGTGCGAATATGCGCGAGCTATGCGAGGCGCATGCGTGGTCATACGCGGCTTTTGCATCGGCGTCTATGCATTAGGCGCATAAGCAGCCATGTGCTATGCGCCTAGGTGCTATATACTTGGTGCTACGCGTGAGGCGCTTGCTCTCACTTGCTGCCAGCTGTCAGACCTGTCTGCTGTCACTGCTTTCGGCATGGATGGTGCAGGCGGCACTGTAAGCGTGCGGCGTGCTGCTAGGTTGGCGCATAGGACTCTGTGACGCAGATTTGTGGGGACCTCAAATCCAGTCCAGGGGAGTTCATGCGCCATCAGCAGGCTTCAAGCGCCTATGAGCAGTTTGCTCTTTTTCGAGTTTTCCAAGTTGTCCAAGAGTGACATGAGCATTCCAGAAGTTCTTTTATGAACTTGCTAGTTCCTGGGAGCATATCGTCTATGGGGCGAATCTTGCTTTAAGCAACGGAGACCTGTTCACCCCAGCTAGGAGAAGTTTTGTTCTTCTTTTGTTGTTTTTCGTTCTACCTCATTATAGCATCTGCGAACATAAAGAGAAGAATGCTTTTTTTTTTATTCTTCACCCCCTTATGATGTGAACGTTCTATCCCAATTGCAACTGTGGTTGCAAGGAAGAACGAATTTTAATTCTTTATGTGCTTGTGACTTGGATTTGTCACCCCCAGTTTTCAAGAACAGGAGTATTTTGGTCATTTTTCATTTTAGAATATTTTTGAATTTATTTATTATTTATGATATTGTTTTGGGGGTTATTTGAGTCGGGTTCGAATTTCAACTCAATCCGACTTGTATCGGGGACCCGGGTAGCTTGACTCTAGTGGGACCCATTCATTAGTTAGACATGGCCACATGACAATATTTAAGTTAGTATGGTAGACTAATTATTCATGACTAGGTTGGGTTAATTAGATATTCAAACTAGACTATTTTAGCCCCAAACCAAAAACCTAACTTAAGTTGAACCTAATGAGACAAGAGGAGAGTATTTTAGACTTTACCTAATGGGGACACATAGCCCATTCTTGGCCGGCCATAGAGGGAGGGGGGTGAGTCACCTTCTCTTCATTCTTAGCCACAATTTCTCTCTCCTTTGTTCTTCCCCAAATTTGAGAGGAACCTCCATTGATTTCTTCTCCAAATCAACCTTTTCTCCATCAAATCTTCTTTATTTCTCTCTACTCTATCAAGAGAAGGTGCTAGCCTAGTTTGGGAGGTTTTGGCTTTGGTTCGTGTCCATTTGATCTCTTCGTGTCGATGTCGTATCGGAAGGAGTTCCCTTGGATTTCACCTTCCGGAAGGTAAAATCTACCCTCTATTTTAATCCTACATGCATATAGGATTATTTTGAACCCATAGGAATGACTCCCATGGTTGTGTCTCCATTTGTGTCCATTTCGTGTCCATTTGGAGTTATTAGGAGTGTCCTTGTTGTGCTTTGTGTCCATGTGGGAAACCCCCAATATTGGACACTTGTGTTTAAATAATTTAATACATGTTTTAATATTAGATTTTTATATGTTAGATGTGTTATTGCTTGTCTTTACATTTTTTTTTCCATGTATCATAATATAATATATATACAAGTATTTATATTGAGTGTGTGTGTATATATATATATATAATTTATATATTATATTATATATATATATCTATTATATATAATATATATATTATATATAAGAGATTGATAAGCAATAAGCAAAAGCAGCAGCAGCAGCATAAGCAATAAGCAAAAGCAGCAGCAGCAGCAGCTTCTACAAGCAGCAGCAGCAGTTTCAGCAAGCAATAAGCATAATCAGCAGCTGTTTTCCATAAATAAATTCACTTTATTTATTGTGTTTCTGGGAAAATTACAACTGTAGGAATCCGATCTAAAAGACGATCGCTTTATCCCTTGGACGATGCGAAGAAGAAAAGCTCTCAAAATTTCAACAGCAATTTAGATATCTATGTATCTGTACAATGAATAAGAAAAGAACTCTATTTATAGAGTCAAAAATAACTGAAAAGATAACTGTCTTCACAACCTGTGCATAGTTGAAAATCACGCAGGATTTAACATACGCAAGGTTATGAGCAGTTACTGGACGTGGCCTGTAACTGTTGGACACATGGCAATCGTGCATGAGTCGTATGCAAGTTACAGGACACGCAGGTGAGAGATCGGTGGCATGGCTGCCACGTACTCCAATTTGATGAAATCCACGCAGGCTTGTTGAGGATGAAATCCATGCAGCCTTGTGGCAGAAAGCTTCAGAATCCACGCAGACTTGGGGCAGAAAGCTTCAGAATCCATGCAGACTTGGTGCAAAAAGTTTCAAAATCCACGCAGACTTTGGGAGAAAGCTTCAAAATATACGCAGACTTGGTGCAGAAAGCTTCAAAATACACGCAGACTTGAGTCAGAACGGCCAGCTGTTTTGATTCAACGTGCCTCGACTGAAACAAAATCTCTAACATTGATTGCCTTTTGTCAGTCGCATTAAATGACAATAAGCTCTTTTGGTACGCCAACTTGATGAAGGCTGAGTCTTATTGAAGAAGATTTCGAAAGTCACGCAATAGTCGGCTATGATCTCTCGAGTTTCGTGCATACGTGGCATACGAGGAGACATTCTTTGACTGTCGTGCTGTCAGTCATAATGGCCTTCTGATAAATGATGAGCTGTCTCCCAGCGTGACTTTTAAACATTGTCTTGATCAACTCAGCGTGACTTTTAGACTTTGTCCTGATCAACTCAGCGTGACTTTTAGACTTTGTCCTGATCAACTCAGCGTGACTTATAGGCTTTGTTCTAATCAACTCAGCGTGACTTTTTAGGCTTTGTTCTGATCAACTCAGCATGACTTTTTAGGCTTTGTTCTGATCAACTCAGCGTGACTTTCATTTTTGAGGCCTACAAAACCCCCATCAAAGTTTTCGAAAAATGATAAATTATTTTGAAATACTTTGAAATCGAGATGATAAAATAAATTTAGTCACGCCGAGATGACTTTAAAGAGAGATTTACTCCGAAATGATTGGACTGTTGGGATTCTGTGCAGTTAGGATCCCGTACAAAGCTCCTAAATCGAGACAAATAATGATGTTGCCGTTTGGAGTTCTTCATGAGCCTATAAATAAGCCATAAACCACTTCTTTATTTCTTTACTGCTTTAGAAAGAGAATCCACAGAAGAGAAACTTCATCTTCCCTGACGAACTTCATCTTCCCTGACTTCTTTTTCCCTTTTTCAACAGCAATGGCTCCTAAGAAAGCCGACGCTCAGGCCAAGGAGAAAGCTTCTGCGACTTCCTCGCGTGCCACCACTGACAGACTTCCTCGATGCGAAGTCACGCATCCTCCTATGCAGCGTAAGTGATGGATGGGGATATGAACTGTTGAAGATGACTTGATGAAGATAACTTTGATGAGGATGAACTCCGCATAGAAATCTTAGGATCTTAAGACAATAATAAACTTCAGAAATATATCCCCCCTTCTTAGGGCAAAGGATATTAATAAAGCATGCCCCCTCTTTAGGGTCGGCCATACTTCACATCTTCGTGTTTACGAAGCTCTGTGTTTCACGCAAAGGAGCATGGCTCTTCATGACTCTGCGTGTTTTTTCATGTATTGGCAGGGATGTCAATGTTTGAATTATTCACGCAGCTTTCATGACTCTGCATGATTTTTCACATGTTGGCAGAGATGTCCATGTTGAATTATTCACGCAGCTTTCATGACTCTGCGTGATTTTTTATATGTTGGCAGAGATGTCAATGTTGAATTATTCACGCAGCTTTCATGAATCTGCGTGATTTTTCACATGTTGGCAGAAATGTCAATTTTGAAATAGTCACGCAGACTTTGAGAGTCATCCTCTGGATAGATTAGTCTTGATCTGTCAGCGTATTTTTGTCATTTTCACTTAAATGTGATTCTGGCAATGATGCGTGACTTTCATTCTAATCTGTCTGGACTTTGCGTGAATTAATCACCTGCGTGAATAAGTCATTCAGCGTGTCTTGATAGTATATCTGTCTGAAGTCTGCGTAACTTATGAGATTTCCTTCGAGCACTGCTATACACGCATAAGACTCATAGACATAGATTTTACTGAAACACATTTGACCTTTTTTATTTTCTATAGTGAACATCAGAAGTGAAGAGGCAGATTATGAAGGGCACTTGAGTTTTTCATTTAAACATGATTTATCTCATGTGCAATTTCTTTAGTTTGACCTTCCAGAAGCCAGACTGTCGTTGTTGGCAAATCAAGACCATACAACTCTACTCTGTCTGATGAATGGTCAACCCTTTCAGAGTCTTGATTTGGTGTCCCACAAGAAACCAGCATTTCTGTTCGGGGATGCCATAGCACAGAAGTCCCAACCAAAGGGCATCAGAGAGAAGGTCTGCTTCTGTTTCGAAGGTGATACAAAACAGCCCATGTACTGGCCGAAGGTTTCCAGGGGAAACTGAACCGGCAGTCAATACTGAACTTGCTATCATTACTGTTCCTGAGATTCATCCATCTCAAGGACTAGATGAAGATGTGAACATCATGGACTCCGGATCAGAGACTCATCCGGAAGCCGAGGATGAAAAAGAGTCTGAAGAAGAAGAAGAAACTGAAGAAGGAGATGATTGGCATGCTGGCACTTCTACTCCTTATGATGAAGATAAAGTCAGAGGGAACAGAATAGAACTCAGCCCCGAACCTGCTCAATCTCCGGACAACGCTCCAGTACCCAGTAATTCTGGAGCTGGAAGCAGCCACATAAAGCAGGTGTCGGACACCATCATGGACCGGCTACGAGAAGACGCAAGACTCCCTCATCACATAGAATATGAACCTCAGCCTGGTAGAATTTTATTCCAAATTCTGTTTTTTACTGTTTTTTTTCTTTTGTTGCTGATTATTTTTTCTTTGACTAGTAGGAACTGCTGCAGTAATGAGTCTGACTCATGCTCCACTTATCCAAGCTGATGCTGATGAAGGAAGCTCGCATTTGCCAACTTCTCCAGCAGCACATACCTCCGTTCCCAGGATAGAAAACATACAAGCTTCTTCTTCAATGATGACAGCGACTCCTGGTTTCGAGACTGGACTGGCAAGAACTCTGGAGATGTATTCAGATATCATTTATTCATATCTGGATACATACTCCAAGCGTTTCTTGAAGGACGAAGCTATGCCCTTCTCTGAGCTTCGAACTATGATCAATTTCCTGCTTATGGCGTTGCGACATGCTGGTTGCGAATCTCAGTGCATCTTCTTCGAACATCTCCTGGATGAGTTGAAAATAACTATCCGAAATACTGGAAGACTAAGAAGGAAGACATTCATTCTTTAACGGTGGCTGAGATCAGTCAACTAGAGCATGAAGTCCAGTCCCAGCAAGCTGCATTAGAAGCATTTTTGCCTCTTCTTCTGAGAAATTAGTAAAGGGTGAAGAAATATTAGCTACTCGTCAGAGAGTAGAGCTTCTGGAGAAAAGTAAAGCATCCAAAGCTGAAGAGCTGAAGAAGCTGAAAGAGGAGTTGGCTCGTCTTCAAGAGCGAATTGCTGTCATAGAAACAGAGCAAGCTGAGGTCATTGCTGCTTATATTTCTGAAGCTGAACGCTGTGAAACTCTTTAAAAGGAGCGAGAGATGCAGACAGAGCAAATTGAAGAAGTTAATCGTCTCCAATCTGCTATTATCATTTTTGATGAACAAAATGTCGCTGTTGAAGCAGCAGAAAAAGTTCGAAAAGCTCATGAAGAGAAAATGAGTATTGTACTTGATCGTATTAAGGAGCTAATAACTCCTAATAAATAGATCTTGTAATCAACATTTTGATTTTGAATAAGACAAATGAGAACCTTTGATCTGATTTTTGACTTTGTTGTTTTGGATATGTTCAGAGGTAAATAATACATGACACGTTTCAATAGAATAGAATATACAAATGAACTTTGTAATTCTATCAGATGATATTAAACCAGAGATGATCTTAGTTTAATACTGATCAAAAAATGAATGATAATGAACGGATGAACCGTCAGATGATAATGAATGAACGGGTTAACCGTCGGATTATAATGAACGGACGAACCGTCGGATGAATGTGATAAATGAACGGATGAACCGTCAGGCTTTAATGAACGGGCGAACCGTCGGATGAATGTGATAAATGAACGGATGAACCGTCATGCATTAATGAACGGGTAAACCGTCGGATAAATGTGATAAATGAACGGACGAACCGTCAGGCATTAATGAACGGGCGAACCGTCGGATGAATGTGTCGCTTCATTATTTGAGGAACTTCTGTCTATAAGTATAGCAGAAATCTGACAAGAACGAACACTTCTACTCTTCAACATAAAAATATCGTCTGAAGAAGTATCCAAGAAGGCTGAAATCGCCCCGAAGGTTCAGAAGGGCACTGAAGAACACCCTGCCGATCCAGTTCAACTGAAGGAGGTAGAAGTAGGCGAAGGTTCGTCTGCACCCAAGCCACCACGAGACATTCTGGACTTTCTGCTTGATCCAGGAAAGACTGAAGAAGAGGAAGCCATGAGGATGGCTGCTTGCAAATTCCTCGTGGGTTCCAGCAAAGAAGTTCTCAGCTCTTTTGCTGATCGCATTTTCGAGAAGGACGGCAGCGGTCCGCGTCCAAATGTAGAGAAGGATGATAGTGACCTTCTTTAATATCATGTACTATCATATGATGAAATAATATTTGAATTCATGAACTTGAACTTTGTCTGATGATTTACAAGTATTTATTTATACATAATACTTTTTAAGGAATTTGCCATTAATAGGCATCATAACCTTTCGACCATCCAGTCCTGAGAGTTGATAAGCTCCATTTGAGAAGACTCGGCTCACAACATAGGGACCTTCCCACTTTGCGTCGAATTTGCCTTTGCTCATATGAGTCATAGTCATAGGACGTCTGACTGTTAGAACAAGTTCTCCTTTTTGATATGCTCGAACTCTGACTTTCTTGTTAAAAGCTCTTGAGATTCTAGCTTGATAGAATTCGATATTCTGTTGAGCAGATAATCGCTTTTCATCCAGAGCTTCTAATTCCTGAAGTCGAAGACGATCATTATTCTCGGTGGTAAGTTCATTAGCGATTGCTATCCTTAAAGAAGGAATTTGAATCTCTAATGGAAGAACAGCTTCGCATCCATACACCAGAGAGAAAGGTGTACATTTAGTAGCATTACGAACTGTAGTACGGTAAGCCCACAAACATTCACCAAGTTTCTCACTCCAATTACGTTTGTTGGTAGAAACAAACTTCTTTAAGAGTTTGATGATGGTTTTGTTGAAAGCTTCTGCTAATCCGTTAGCTGCCAGATTATATGCGGTAGAAGCCACATTGTTGATCCGATGATCATCACAGAATCGAGTAAACTTCTGACTGACGAACTGTGGTCCATTATCATGAATAATGCGTCGAGGAACACCAAATCTGTAGATGACATGGTGTTTGATAAAGTTGATGACATTGGAAGTTTTGACTTCAGATAAAGGAATAGCTTCGGCCCATTTGGAGAAATAATCGGTTATTGCGAGAATAAACCGATGACCTTTTGATGACGGCGGATTGATCAGACCGATAATGTCCATGCCCCAAGCTTCGAAGGGCCATGATGCTGCCGTTGGATGTAGAAATTCTGAAGGTTGATAAAAAATCCGCATGGATTTGACAAGCTTTATACTTCCTTACATATTCGATGGCATCTGATACCATAGTGGGCCAATAATAACCCATACGTCGAATACGGTCTTGAAGTTTTGGTCCAGGCTGATGTGCTCCACAAATTCCATTATGTGCTTCGCGAATAATTTGTTGGGCCTCATCACCGGCAATACATCGAAAAAGTAAACTATCATAAGCTCGACGATATAAGGTTTTTGTAGTATGATTGTAATAGAATCTGAGTGATCGTCGTCTGATAGATGCTGCCTCACTCGGATATCTGGAAGAAATATACAATACGAAATCTAAGAAAGAAAGTCTCCAATCTTTATCCGTATTCTGATTCTCAGCCGTATTACTGAAGATGAATTCCATACTAGAATTGAAGATGATAATGATTTACGACTTAATCCAAATCCTCTTGTTGTATTGACATCATGAGATGTTGATTCTTCAATGTCAACTGGAAGTCCTAGAGTTAGATTGTTTTCGAGATGAAATAATTTTCGATTGCAAACAACAATCATTTGTTGACGTCTAATCGGAATAGCCAATACTGTTGCGAGATTAGCAAGAGCATCAGCTTCTGTGTTACATGCCCGCCTAACATGCTCGATGAAGAATCCTTCAAATGAAGAAGCCATAGATATAGCTGATCTATGATAAGGAACCAGATCTTGATGACGAACTTCATAAGTATCCCTTATCTGATTGACAATGAGTTTAGAGTCTCCATACGCCTCCAAATGTTGAATATTCAGATATTTAGCGAGTTGAAGACCAATGAGTAATGCATTATACTCAGCAACGTTGTTTGAACATGGCTGATCGAGAGAATAAGCTCTTTGGATAGCAAGACCTTCTGGTGATACAAGAACAATTCCAACTCCAGCAACAATGTCACTATTAGGACCTATTCTTGAAGCTCCGTCAAAGAATAGACGCCAAGTAGAATCTTCTTCATCAATTTGATTTGAGTCTAGGACTTTATCTGGAATTTCATCGTAGAGTTTTGAATTCTCTGGAATTGAATGAGCAGCCAGAAAATCAGCTAAAGCTTGTCCTTTGACTGATTTTTGAGGAATATAATGCATGTCATACTGAGCAAGCCAGTTAGCCAATCGAGAATTTAAAACACTTGGTTTCTTCATCATGTCTCGTATGGGGTTGATCCTGGAGATGACATGAATAGTCTGGCCAATGATATAATGTCGTGTCTTTTGAACAGCGAACATCAGGGCTAGATATTCTTTTTCGACCGGTGAATATCGAGGTTCAGCTCCGGTCATAGTATGACTGAGATAGTAAATGTCTTGTTATGACCATTTTTATTCTTTTGAGCGAGCAATGCACCCAATGAATGACTCATTGCTCGAGTATATAGGAGGAACGGTATTCCTGAGACAGGAGGTACCAATACTGGGGGGCTCATCAGATATTGTTTTATATCATCGAATGCTTTCTGACATTCATCATTCCAGACAAAAGAAACACCTTTCTTCATAAGTTTATTGAATGGTCTGCAGCGTCCTGAAAGATTAGAGATGAATCTCCTGATATAAGCGATCCTTCCTTGAAATCCTCGTAGCTCTTTTAAGGTGCGTGGAGGACGCATCTCTTGGATGGCTTTGATCTTCTCGGGATCCACGTGTATACCTTTCGAGGTAATGACGAAGCCGAGAAATTTGCCACTAGAGACGCCTAAGAAGGACTTAGTAGGGTTCATCTTTAATTGATGCTTCCGCATTAGATCAAAATAGTCTTCAAATCTTGGATGTGATCCTCTTTTTGTCGACTTTTGACTGCAATATCATCAACGTAGCATTCGACTGTTTTCCGCAAATGTTCACGGA
>JANAVB010008726.1:0-26551 GCA_029216955.1 Iris pallida | reverse complement strand
TACAACCCGTAACCAAATAAGGACCGGGGTTGTAACCCTTCGTCTGAACGGAACTTGGCTTCTTCCACCATTTATCGGCAAGGTAAATATAAGAAATCAAGACATGTAAAAATCTTGTACAGGATCAAGATAAGACTAGACAGATTGAACCCCATCCAACAATCACGGCCAAGCAACAAGTACGGCTTGCTACTTTAACTAACTAGGGTTATCACAGGCCTAGTTACTAGCAAGATGCAATAGAATTCCAAGTCCGGTTACCTGTTTGTTACTACCTGAGTGATCCCAGCAAGAAAAGGAAAAGATAGCAGGATATAGTAGACACACTGTAGTAAGATAAATGTGTCCTAAGGTACCACACTCGACGGCGGGCTGGAAGTGCGCTCATCTCGACGGATAGCAACAAATCCCATGTATATATATAAGGCCGGGACCAAAGGGGCAACAGGTAACTGGGAAATTCTCCATGAACTATTTGATCAATCTAGTCATTAACCTAGCCAGATTCAGTATGAATCCCTGACCGTGGTACTCAGGGATCATGCCCTAGACATGATGCAAGACACAACCGGACTAGTGGTTTATACAAGCACAATCATCCACGGTGTCCAGGCCAATGAATTGATTTGTCAAGAGTGCGCCACGACTATAATGCCCCGCTCCGCATGGCGCATTACGCTGAAACGTTGACTCGGCGAGTCGCGTTGACCCAAGGATATGTATCGGTGCAAAACGATACGAGAGTTAAGTTGTCCCGAGCAACGCATCAAGCTATGTCGATGCGATAAGTTATGTCGACCCGAGTAATGCATCGAACTAAGTCGATGCGAAGAGTTGCCTTGTCCTGAAAGAATGCATCGAGTTGAATCGATGCGAAGCGCCGCGTTGCCCCGAAGGATGAGTGCGTTGAATCGGCTCGAAGATTCTAAGAAATCGAATCGACTAAGGCGCAAGTCCGAATCGTTGAAGTATTAGTTTTAGTTGGTTTCGTGTGCAGGTTATACTTTAACGGGAAAATATTAGAGGTCGATCTTTTGCAATATTTAGTAAGGGGTCCGCGAAATCAAATCGTCGCCTTGCGACGGGCTAAGACTTAGGCACGCTAAGGCAAATTGGACGTATAACTCAACGAAACACGAAGTGCTCGAATGGCTAAGTCAGGAGAGTGGCCGTGACAACGAAGTTGGGAAATCGAGCCGCATCGGCTCGGCGAAACGACGAAGGCATATCGACTCAAGGTGGGAGGATTGACTTCTTTTTACTCCTTCATTCGATAAGTCAAATATATCATTGTATGCTAAGTTAACCTATCGACGCCACGGGCGTGGCCGATCGGAGATAAATCATAGTGTGAGTCGAACACTAAGTTAGAACAATTGAAATGAAACGTGCATCAATATGCACGAGTCGCTATGGAACATTGGATATCGCTAAGGCGAGCGCCTCGGTGCGCAAGCCGTAAGAACATGGGATAACTGTAATCGGCGAGTGCCTTAGTGCACGAACCATACCGTGCCTTTGCTGCACGAGTTAGACGGCTAGAACATTGAAAGACAATAGGCGAGCGCCCTAGTGCGCAAGCCCCGAACATTGAATGCTAAGTTATAGAACATAGAAATACGGTCGAAACGTGACTACGTGCACGGGATAATAAAAGATGGCTTCGTTGCGAGAGAATACAGTTGTGGCATGAATGTAGCGGAACTGTCGAATATGACATGGTGCCTCGAAAGGTGTTTGAGACCTTCGGGTCGTTCGGTTGACGAGCATTGAATTGAGGCACGATGCCATTGAATCATTGAAACAAAGTATGAAATATAAGAACACAGAAAGTTAATGAAAGAGACGCGAGATGATAAAGTCTGAGTCTCGGACTCAAGACTATGTTTGGTTGTTTGAATTTAATTGCTTAATGGTAAGGGCGTTGCATGGTCGATTGGGATGGACTCGAGATTAATGCGATATCGCCCGTGCACGGGTGTTTCCTCCAAGCGGTTAAATGTCGGATGCGCCCCAGAACCGCTTGGCCTAGGACGGATTCGAATAATCTTTGTAGGCGCACATCCTTAAACAAGATGGGAAAAGCCGCAATGATGGTATGCAGCGGGAACGTTTCGGTTGTTGGAATGTGACCCAACCCGTGAAACGCCGGGCAGTCCGACCAAACGATGAAAAAAGAAGGAGAGAAAAGAAAGGAACTCCTTTAGTCCATTCCGGCGCGGATACGCCAACGACCCTCATATAGTTAAGGAGCGATGGGTTGAAAGTGTAGGCGCATATGCGTCCCGCATGGAGATCCTACTTAGAGATGCACATATAACATGACAGGGAAGGATTACGGCGTATTCACCTTGCGTCGGTGCAAGGGCGAGTGCGTCGACTTGGTAGGAAGTCGCGCCACGAATCAAACACGAGATTGCTTGTTTGTTTGCCTATTCAATTCGATAACATGCTGCTATGATAACATGCTTTACGCTTTCGAAGATGCCAAGAAATTGATCCTAAGGAGAACATAGCAAGATCATAAGCTAAGTTGCATGATTCAACCTAAATATTAAAATGTCGGTTTGGAAAGATGATCTTTGCTTCAGTACATGCGAGGACGAACGTACTGATCCCCCACCAGCTTCATGCAGGGTACAGGAAATGGATTGCTCGCGGCGAGGCGTTGCTTGAACGTGTTAAGGCTTGGAATGCCGAAGCGCATTGAAGCGTGCTATCGCTTTGACGCTCGGACTACGCAGCTGGATTGATGCGACCGAGATATAGAAGGCATGATGTATGGAACGGTGAAATCCTTTGTGGGCAAGAGAGAACCTGAGTGTTGTAGCCAATCTGGCATATATTGTTAGGCTATTGAAAGCCATTGTAATCTCAGTTTCAGATATCAATAAAGAGAATTGTTTTGTATACTCTGTTTCCTTTCGTTGTTAATATCGAATCAAAAGATAACCATTTGAGAACTTGTCATCTTGCCTTGCACGAGCGCAACTCCAGGCTCGTGCAGCATCACGCCCCCTGCGAGGACGACGATTCGGGTGATTCCGGGTCGGGGCATGACAAATTGGTATCAGAGCTCTAGGCTCAATTTCCTCTGGACGCTCGCTTCATTACAATTCGAAAAGTTGCCCACCACCACTTGATATCACTCTTGACTCTACTCGATGCCGCACTGGATGTTCCATACAATAAGTGTAATACAAATCGTGTAATTTTGGCGCATGTGTTTTGGAAATTACATGATGTTTGCTAAGAAAGTCGCGAGGGGTATATTGCATTGAATGCAAACGAGCCGTAAAAATGTTAGTTGCTGCAAGCGCATCAAATTGTGAAATACGATTTGAGATGTTGTCGCAATGTAACATATTGAAAGAGGAATAAAATGATGCACGACGTGCAACGAGTTAATGTAAATATGCGGTAAAATGAAAGTGAGAAGTGATAAGCCAATACCGAATGTGTTAAACGGATTGTGTATTGACTTGAAAAGTCGAGAGTAATTCGTTGCACGAGGTGCGGTAAATATCGGAAATGATCGTTGTACGATGTGTAACGCGTATTGGAAAGAAAAATCATTGCACGTGGTGCAACGCATATCAAATTAATCGTTACACGAAGTGTAAAGGAAATTGGAAATGAATCGTTGTACAAAGTGAAATAAAAGTGTCGGAAATAAATCGTAGCACGATATACAACGCGTATCGAAAGTAAAATTTTTGTTGCACGGGGTTGCAACGCATATCAAATAAATTATTGCATGAGATGCAACGTAAGGAAAGAATTGAAATCATAAATCTAATAGAACGAATCGTTCGGTTGCACACCAAACTTATGTTGGCAAGCGAGAACATTGACCGAATCGTGTCGAATTTGATAGAATCAAAGTTACGGTTGTGATCAAGCACGATCACTGCGGAAATCGTGAGTCGGAAGAGATCGTCGGTTTATACTAAGTATAGCACGAGGGAAATGGCTTGAATTTTGAGTGGTATATGCCATACCACGTAGGCGATGAATGACTCGATTTCGAGTGGTATATGGTATAACACTCGTGCGATGAATTGCATCGACGCGTTGTGAGAATTACGGAAGGTTTGTCCGCAACGGACGGAGGAGTACCGAGACTCGATTGAAAATTTGTATGGCGATATGTTGATGCAAGTGTTCTTCGAAAATCGGTTGGGACGATAAGGCGAGACTCGTATCAATGAACGATACGTCGGACGAAAGTTATAAGTTGGTCGGACAACCGAGACTAGCGAAATGATTATGCCTTGACGCAATAATCGGATCGACGGGAAAGGAAAACTCGAGCTTACAAATGAGTCGCACGACTTACGATTTCGATAGAAATGTTCGGCTAGGCAAATCGAATCGCACGACTTACGATTTCGATAGAAATGTTGGGCGATGTGTATTGTAATTGAATCGCACGATATGCGACTTCGGTAAGAAAGTTGGTTGACGTAAAAAATCGTGCCTAAGAAATAGTTGGTTACGTTATGGCGACACTCATTTGAGTACGACTGAGAACACGCAAAACTTAGAGGGCGAGATCGTATAACTCGAGGGCACGATGTTGGATAATCGGTAACTCGGTTACGCGATCAAAGTATAGCGGGATGTGGCGAATCGAAGAATGAGTTGATGCGTGCGGAAAAGTTCGTTGCGAACTTGGATGTATGCGATGTGAGTTAAGTTGACGTTGAAACGGATTCGAAGTCGACCCTCTTGCTATCGAAATTGATATGAACTATCAAGATCGATGTGCAAGGAAATGTAAGCCAGATGTGAGAATACAAAGTGGAGTGCGCCTTGTGCTATCAAAATTGTGTAAGTAAGGATACGAGAATGAACGAACTTGGTTGATCGTAAATTTTGTGATTGATCAAAGACGAGACTATAAGTCATCGATGATTGCTCGATGCATATAGCATCTCGTGTGTCGACCCGTGAATAAGATAGACTCGAACTTGATGCGAGTAGATGTTTCGTAAATTGCAAAATCATCGACGGCAGTGCATGACTGAATCGAAGATTAGTTGCGCATCAGTTGCGCCGATAGAAATAGTTTGTCCGAAATTGGGTAGTCGCATAGAATCGTCGGAACGTGATTTGGCTCCGAAATAAGAAATAGCATGGTTCGTAGTAAACTGTCCTTCGGTGATGATCCACGGTTATCGAGCGTAGCTTCGGGACAGCTGACCCTAGAAGACTTGACCGCCAAATCAAATTGATTGCTGCAGACCGTAAGATGACCCATGCGATATCGCATATGAGATTGCACTGATAACAAAATACAATGTGGTGCATGTTGACGATAAGTCTAAGCGATCGAGAATTGTTGGAACAACTTTCGATTGAGAATGGTATAGTTAGATTTGAGTATTCGTCGGATGAATATTTGAATGGTTATGTTGGTCGACGAACAAACTAGAATTCACCAACGGACTTGGTGATTCGGATAGGCGAGTGCAAGAATCGTGCTATGCACGAGAGGGAATGATAAGGGAATGACCTATGATAGATCCTGATTCACCTTGCAATTGAGCTTGCGTGAAACGAAGTTATGTTCGATGTTGCGAGATGGATAAGTTGGGAATTTGGCTAGTGAATTCCTATTCGTTAGGAAATTGAATGTGAGACGCGTCGTAAAAACATTCGTGCTAAGGCGATCGTTGCCTTGAGCACTGTCGCCTTGCTGTAAACTTTCATGTCGGATAGATTGTGGCCTTTGTGCAATGTCAATTTAAACTTGTGTCGGGAGAATCTAAGCACGGGGACAATGTAAGTAACCAGCGGGCGTAGCCCTGAATGTTGATGCGTTTGCAAGTCAACGAAGGAAATCGTATCGAGATAAGTGCATAGCCAGACTTTAGAAATAGTTGGATAGCGACTTCGAACGCAAGGCATTGCGGAGACTCGTTATGATTGGATGCGCGACGGCTTGACGCAATACGTAGAATTGATAGTCCCGATGAAACATACGAAACGAGAAAGGCGATTTTGAATCGCGTCGCGTGCAGTGACTTTATTGAATGAATCACGTATGTATTGAATATACTTATGCGATGAAATTTCGAGAACGGTTGCTAAGGATAAGTCCGATCGAGAGTACGAGATGGCAAGCATAGGATTGAAATTTACCTGTCAGCTTTATTACAATTTGCTACGACTGGACTCGGTCGAAATACATATATCTTCGGGATGCATTCAAGGTATGGATCCAAATCGAGTTGTACACAAAATTCAAATCGAGCTGCAGGGATGACTTTGAAATGTTAATGAAAAGCTTGCGAGATAGTGTGAAACTGAACAACACTGGTGGGACGAGATCGTGAAACGATCTATAAAATACTTAGTCGAAGTGTTGGTTTTGGTTCGAGGACGAACCTTATTTTGAGTGGTATATTCTGTAATGCCCCGCTCCGCACGGCGCATTACGCTGAAACGTTGACTCGGCGAGTCGCGTTGACCCAAGGATATGTATCGGTGCAAAACGATACGAGAGTTAAGTTGTCCCGAGCAACGCATCGAGCTATGTCGATGCGATAAGTTATGTCGACCCGAGTAATGCATCGAACTAAGTCGATGCGAAGAGTTGCCTTGTCCCGAAAGAATGCATCGAGTTGAATCGATGCGAAGCGCCGCGTTGCCCCGAAGGATGAGTGCGTTGAATCGGCTCGAAGATTCTAAAAAATCGAATCGACCAAGGCGCAAGTCCGAATCGTTGAAGTATTGGTTTTAGTTGGTTTCGTGTGCAGGTTATACTTTGACGGAAAAATATTAGAGGTCGATCTTTTACAATATTTAGTAAGGGGTCCGCGAAATCAAATCGTCGCCTTGCGACGGGCTAAGACTTGGGCACGCTAAGGCAAATTGGACGTATAACTCAACGAAACACGAAGTGCTCGAATGGCTAAGTCAGGAGAGTGTCCGTGCAACGAAGTTGGAAAATCAAGCCGCATCGGCTCGGCGAAACGACGAAGGCATATCGACTCAAGGTGGGAGGATTGACTTCTTTTTACTCCTTCATTCGATAAGTCAAATATATCATTGTATGCTAAGTTAACCTATCGACGCCACGGGCATGGCCGATCGGAGATAAATCATAGTGTGAGTCGAACACTAAGTTAGAACAATTGAAATTAAACGTGCATCAATATGCACGAGTCGCTATAGAACATTGGATATCGCTAAGGCGAGCGCCTCGGTGCGCAAGCCGTAAGAACATGGGATAACTGTAATCGGCGAGTGCCTTAGTGCACGAACCATACCGTGCCTTTGCTGCACGAGTTAGACGGCTAGAACATTGAAAGACAATAGGCGAGCGCCCTAGTGCGCAAGCCCCGAACATTGAATGCTAAGTTATAGAACATAGAAATACGGTCGAAACGTGCCTACGTGCACGGGATAATAAAAGATGGCTTCGTTGCGAGAGAATACAGTTGTGGCATGAATGTGGCAGAACTGTCGAATATGACATGGTGCCTCGAAAGGTGTTTGAGACCTTCGGGTCGTTCGATTGACGAGCATTGAGTTGAGGCACGATGCCATTGAATCATTGAAACGAAGTATGAAATGTAAGAACACAGAAAGTTAACGAAAGAGACGCGAGATGATAAAGTCTGAGTCTCGGACTCAAGACTATGTTTGGTTGTTTGAATTTAATTGCTTAATGGTAAGGGCGTTGCATGGTCGATTGGGATGGACTCGAGATTAATGCGATATCGCCCGTGCACGGGTGTTTCCTCCAAGCGGTTAAATGTCGGATGCGCCCCGGAACCGCTTGGCCTAGGAAGGATTCGAATAATCTTTGTAGGTGCACATCCTTAAACAAGATGGAAAAAGCCGCAAATGATGGTATGCAGCAGAAACGTTTCGGTTGTTGGGATGTGACCCAACCCGTGAAACGCCGGGCAGCCCGACCAAACGATGAGAAAAGAAAGGAACTCCTTTAGTCCATTCCGGTGCGGATACGCCAACGACCCTCATATAGTTAAGGAACGATGGGTTGAAAGTGTAGGCGCATATGCGTCCCGCATGGAGATCCTACTTAGAGATGCACATATAACATGACAGGGAAGGATTACGGCGTATTCACCTTGCGTCGGTGCAAGGGCGAGTGCGTCGACTTGGTAGGAAGTCGCGCCACGAATCAAATACGAGATTGCTTGTTTGTTTGCCTATTCAATTCGATAACATGCTGCTATGATAACATGCTTTACGCTTTCGAAGATGCCATAAAATTGACCCTAAGGAGAACATAGCAAGATCATAAGCTAAGTTGCATGATTCAACATAAATATTAAAATATCGGTTTGGAAAGATGATCTTTGCTTCAGTACATGCGAGGACGAACGTACTGATCCCCCACCAGCTTTATGCAGGGTGCAGGGAATGGATTGCTCGCGGCGAGGCG
The DNA here is from genome assembly GCA_029216955.1 of Iris pallida. Lineage (NCBI taxonomy): Eukaryota > Viridiplantae > Streptophyta > Magnoliopsida > Asparagales > Iridaceae > Iris > Iris pallida. Next base: position 18,129 of record JANAVB010008726.1, on the reverse strand, counting down.
TTGCTTGAACGTGTTAAGGCTTGGAATGCCGAAGCGCATTGAAGCGTGCTATCGCATTGACGCTCGGACTATGCAGCTGGATTGATGCGGCCGAGATATAGAAGGCATGATGTATGGAACGGTGAAATCCTTTGTGGGCAAGAGAGAACCTGAGTGTTGTAGCCAATCTGGCATATATTGTTAGGCTATTGAAAGCCATTGTAATCTCAGTTTCAAATATCAATAAAGAGAATTGTTTCGTATACTCTGTTTCCTTTCGTTGTTAATATCGAATCAAAAGATAACCATTTGAGAACTTGTCATCTTGCCTTGCACGAGCGCAACTCCAGGCTCGTGCGGCATCACGCCCCCTGCGAGGACGATGATTCGGGTGATTCCGGGTCGGGGCGTGACAACGACGGGCCACTATCATTATCATTATTACTTATCAAGAGTGCGCCACGACGGGCCACTATCAAGCATGTCAGGGTACTTGTCAAGAGTACACCACTACGGGTCACTATAGCAGGTCAAGTTATCAGGTCAAGAGTGCACCACGACGGGCCACTATCAAGCATGTCAGTTCTTGGTCACACCATGCCAGGTACAATTATCATTTCAATCATGTCAATCAAATCGGGATTATCAAGTTCGAGACAAAAGGCGTAAGGATATAAAATGGGCGTAAAAATATACAATAAAGGTTACAAGGCATGGGCAAATAATAATAAAATAATAGTACACAGGGCTATAGGAGAGTCATGCGGCTAAGGCATATGCGGCCAGGAATGATCTCATACGGCTGGAAAGAGAACAGCCCATGCGGTTGAATCAATGTGGTTCCATGCGACCAAGGGTTTGGGTTCAACATGGAGCAGGCGCGCGGCTAAAAAGGGAAATATGCGGTCAAAAAAAGGGGTATCAGGGTCATGCAGCGAAGTATCATACGGCCAGAGAGAAGTAAGTTTCATGCGGCTGGCGGGATCAAGTTCCATGCGGCCAGGGAAGGGTAGGGGCATGCGGTCATGAGTTTAAAAGTTCATGCGGCTAGAGAAAGAATTTCATGCGGCTGGCGGGGAGTAATGACTTATGCGGTCAAGGGAAGCAAACCCATGCGGCTGGGAGACTGCGGTCTATGCGGCTCGCGAGTGTTGAGTTCATGCGGCTCAGGGTGGGCAGAGTCCCATGCGGCTAAGGGGAAGGCTCAGTCATGCGGTTAAGTAAGAAGGACTTCATGCGGCTGGAAGGAATACTTGCCGCATGAACTTGTCATGCGGTCAAGTCAAGGCAATAGCGCATGCGGTTGGAACTGACTTGCCGTATGAATGTTCATGCGGTCAAGTGCTACCATGCGGCTCAGGCTGTGCTTCTTCCCCAAATTTCCGAGAAGAAGTACACCATAAGCCATGGCTTCCAAGCTGCATAACTCTATCATCCGGAGCCCAAATCCGAACTTCCATAGGTCATAATAGGGTAGAACGAAATTCTCTACAACATGGAACCATCAAAACTCGGAAATAACAAGTTTAGGTAGATCAAAACCCAAGAAATCCAAAAATAATGTAAATATAGATCTACAAAAATCTAGCCATGGAAAGTGAAAATGCCAAGTTCTAAAGTAAGTTAGAATGCTGTAAGGAAGAGAATGAAGCAATAAAATTAGAGTTCCTCCATGAAGCAAGTTGCACTTGCCTAGACCTTCCTGGTAGGTGAGGAAGTTAATGGAGGAAGAAGAAAAGTAATGAGGAGAGAGAAGGAAGAAAGGGTTAATAAATGGGGATGGTGGTGGTAGGTAGGGGTTCATCCTAGCCCAAACCAAGCCAAACCAATCCAAGCCCAACCCGAACCAAGCCAGGCTAAACCGAGCCAATACAAGAACCCAAGACTATCTAACTTAGGATAAGTCGAAATACGGGTCTGAGATACGTACACGTATACAGAATACGTAATGCGAACCACGGGCATTACACACCGCCCAGCCCCCGACGCCCCCGCCCTAAGCCCGTCGTCCAGTCCCCGACGCCCCCGCCCCAAGCCCGCCGCCCAGCCCCCGACCCAAGCCAGCCGCCCAGCCCCCGACGCCCCAGCCCCAAGCCCGCCGTCCAGCCCCCGACGCCCCCGCCCCAAGCCCACCGCCCAGCCCCCGACCCCCCCGACGCCCCAGCCCCAAGTCCGCCGCCCAGCCCCCGACGCTCCCGCCCCAAGCCCACCGCCCAGCCCCCGACGCCCCCGCTCCAAGCCCACCGCCCAGCCCCCGACCCAAGCCAGCCGCCCAGCCCCAAGCCCTCCGCCCAGCCCCCGACGCCCCCGCCCCAAGCCCGCCGACCCCGCTGCCCCTATACGACACCGCGAGAGAGAGAGAGAGAGAGAGAGAGGGAATTACCTTCGGGAGAGAGAGAGAAGAGGACGCCGACGCCGACGCCGACGTCGATCACCGAAGCCGCGGGAGAGAGAGAGAGAGAGAGAGAGAGAGGGGAGAGAGAGTGAATTTGGGGGGAATGCGAAAAGTTCCCCCCGCCGTTTCATTTAAAGTCTGGAACGTATATTTAGTGACGGACTAGCGACGGCTGATAGCCCGTCGCCGGGTAGTCGCAATTTTGATACTTGCCGACTGAATATCCGTCGCTACGTAGTCGAAAGAAATGTCCCGCAATTCCCGCCAAATAATCGACTGCGTAGCGACGACTGGACTTCCGTCGCTATATTTCCGACACCCTAGCGACGGATGTGCGACCTTTCCCCCACCCCTAAAATTAAAATAAAAAATGTAAAGGCGTGTGGTCGGTAATCCGTCGACAAGCGGCCACAAAGCTGTCGCTAACGCCGACTAAAAATTTCCGTCGCTACTTTACTGTATTTTGGTAGTGCAATGGCTGGCCGCCACGTGGGCACGGGCTATATATATATTGAAGCAGTGGGTAATTGTAGCAAACTTGTCTCCACTGAGACCCGAACTCTGACCACTTGGACCGCATGCATCTCTCTTAATCACTAGACTAGAGGTCAATACATGGGATGTATCAATACATCCCAAACAATTGTATTGAAAATGCATTGAAAATTGTGGAAGGTGTTTACTTTGACTTTGACTTTACCTGTTACTTTGACTTCAGCTTTAGTCTGAACCATTGGATCAACATCCAATGATTCTTAGGATGTATCGATATAAATTTTTTACATGGAATTTATTGAAGAATTTTCTATATATATATATATATATATATATATATATATATATATATATATATATATTTGAGAGCTCGGTACTCGGTAGTATGGAAAATACAATTTTCACTGCAATTAAAGTGATTGCTAGTTACCAGTGTCCACTCATCTTGCATCTATAAATTGCAATTGGAATAGGATTAAGGGCCCGTTTGGTTTGCAGGATTGGACAACGTAATGTAATTGGCATTACGTTGTCAATCTAACTCGGGTGTTTGGTTGGACAAAAAAAATTAGATGTAATGTAATCGCGATTACAAGTTTGATTACATTACATCAGTTTCTTCTAAACTCAATTACATCATAAAACCTATGTAATCGCAATTACATTACAACTTAAGCGGAAGGTTGGTATGCTATAATTTGGTCTTTTTGTTCGTTTTTGGTCATTTTTTGTTGTTTTTGTTTATTTTTTGTCGTTTTTGTTTTTGGTCGTTTTTTTCGTTTTTTTGTCATTTTTGTTCATTTTTGTCATTTTTGTTCGTTTTTGGTCATTTTATGTTGTTTTTGTTTGTTTTTTGTCCTTTTTTGTCGTTTTTGTTCGTTTTTTGTCGTTTTTTGTCGTTTTTGTTCGTTTTTTTTATTTTTGTTCGTTTTTTGTTGTTTTTGTTTGCTTTTTGTTCGTTTTTGTCCTTTTTTGTTGTTTTTGTCCGTTTTTTTTCGTTTTTGTTCGTTTTTTTTGTCATTTTTGTTCGTTTTTGTTTTTTTTTTGTCGTTTTTGTCCATTTTTTTGTTGTTTTTGTCCATTTTTTGTCGTTTTTGTCCCTTTTTTGTCATTTTGTTCGTTTTTTCGTTGTTTTTGTTTGTTTTTTTGTCGTTTTTGTCGTTTTTGTTGTTTTTTTGTCCTTTTTTGTTTGTTTTTTGTCGTTTTTGTTCGTTTTTTGTAATTTTTGTTCATTTTTTTGTCATTTTTGTTCGGTTTTTTTTTGTCGTTTTTGTTCGTTTTTTGTCATTTTTGTTAGTTTTTGGATGTTTTTGTTTGTTTTTTGTCGTTTTTGTCCTTTTTTTGTTGTTTTTGTCCGTTTTTTTTTTGTCGTTTTTTTTTCGTTTTTGTTCGTTTTTTTTTGTCATTTTTGTTCGTTTTTTTGTTATTTTTGTTCGTTTTTTGTTTGTTTTTTTTTTGTTTTTTTTGTCCTTTTTTTGTTGTTTTGTCCATTTTTTGGCGTTTTTTGTTCGTTTTTTGTCATTTTGTTCGTTTTTTCGTTGTTTTTGTTTGTTTTTTTGTCGTTTTTGTAGTTTTTGTTGTTTTTTGTCCTTTTTTGTTGTTTTTTTGTCGTTTTTTTTCGTTTTTTTGTAATTTTTGTTCATTTTTTGTCATTTTTGTCAGTTTTTTGTCGTTTTTGTCATTTTTTTTGTTCATGTTTTGTCGTTTTTGTTCGTTTTTTGTCATTTTTGTTAGTTTTTGGTTGTTTTTGTTTGTTCTTTTTTTGTCCTTTTTTTGTTGTTTTTGTCCGTTTTTTGTCGTTTTTGTTCGTTTTTTTTTTGTCATTTTTGTTCGTTTTTTGTTTTTTGTTTGTTTTTTTTTTCGTTTTTGTCTTTTTTTTTTTTGTTGTTTTTGGTTTTTTTTGTTCGTTTTTGGTCGTTTTTTTTCGTTTTTTTGTAATTTTTGTTTGTTTTTTTGTCATTTTTGTTCGGTTTTCTATCGTTTTGTCCTTTTTTGTTCGTTTTTTGTCGTTTTTGTTCTTTTTTTATCATTTTTCTTCGTTTTGGTTGTTTTTGTTTGTTTTTTGTCGTTTTTGTCCTTTTTTGTTGTTTTTGTCCCTTTTTTGTCGTTTTTTGTTCTTTTTTTGTCATTTTTTGTTCGTTTTTGGTTATTTTTGTTTGCTTTTTTTGTCCTTTTTTTTTGTTCTTTTTGCCCTTTTTTGTCGTTTTTGTTCATTTTTTGCCTTTTTTTTATCGTTTTTGTTCAATTTTTTACGATTTTTTTTGTCGATTTTGCACATTTTTTGTCATTTCTGCATATTATTTATCGATTTTTGTCGACCTTGTACGTTTTTGTTCGTTTTTTAATCTTTTTGTCGTTTTTTTGTTCGTTTTAATTCCCTCTTGTTTTTGGTCTTTTTTCGTATTTTCGTTTTTTGTCATTTCTGTTCCTTTTTATCGTTTTATATTTTTTTTGCTCTTTTTATCCTTTTTTGTCATTTTTTTTTCTTTTTTTGTCGGTTTTGTTCATTTTTTGCCCTTTTTTTGTTTTTTTGTCTTTTTCGTCTTTTTTTTCCTTTCATTTATTGTTGTTTTTCCATTTTTTTTAGTCAATTTTTTTATCATTATTGGTCACTTTTTATTGTTTTCACATTTTTGATCTTTTTTTTGTCGTTTTTCTTTTTTATCGCTTTTTCATTTTTGTTTTTTTTCCTTCTGTTTTGTTCGTTTGTCATTTTTTGTATTTTTTATTTTTTTTTCGTTTTTTCGTTTTTGGTCTTTTAACAAACCATTTTTCTCTTATTTATTTATTATTCATTTTTATTTTTTTTCTTTTTAAATTTTTTAAAAAAATTTAGTGATTTTAAATTTTATGTTGTATTTAAAAAAATATTAAATTAGAAACTTAATTACATTACATGGTAAACCAAACATATGAATGCAATTGGCATTACATTACATTACATGGTTTGATTACATGCTTCAACCAAACATAGTAATCTAATTGTAATTCCATTACATTACAAATCCAATTACATTACAAATCTAATTCCATTATGATTACGATTACATTACAATGAACCAAACGCAACCTAAGTAGGTCTGAATTTCTTCCGCGAAGAGAATAAAACATTACAAACTGATCACACAGGCAGGTGCACACATCTGCTTATTTAAGTATACATATGCCACAGAAAGAAAATCACGACACTGCGACGAAAACGGTATTGTTCTAATTGTTGTCCATCCAGAACTGAGCCTGGAGCCAATCCACCGTCTTCTCCAACTTAAACGCCTTGGCGAGCACATCGTCCAAAATGGGCGGCTTCGCCCCGAAGACGGCGTTGGCCACCGTGATCACGCCGGGGTTCTGGCTGCTCAGCGCCGCGATCGCCACCGCGTCGCCCTCCCCGGAGTTGAGCTGGAAGTGCACGAGCCCCTGGGGGAACACGAAGACGTCGCCCTTGCGGAGGACCTTGGCGAAGAGTCTGTTGCCGGGATTGGACGTCACGAACCCGACGTAGAGGGAGCCTTCTAGTACCGTCAGGATCTCGGTGGCCCGCGGGTGGGTGTGGGGCGGGTTGAGCCCGTAGGGCTCGAAGTCTATGCGGGCCAGGGAAATGCCAAGGGTGTTCAGGCCCGGAAGCTGGCCTGCGGCGACCGGCGTGACCATGGACCCGAGCGGGTTGCTCGTGTTGCCGGGCTTATTGAGGCCGGCGAAGAAGAAGTCCTCTGGCTTTGCAAGCTTCGGGTCCTCGCAGACTAATCCATTCACAAACACTCTGCAGCATACGTAAATAAAAGGTGGAAGACGTTATACAAGGACACGTACATGAATTTGCAGAGGGTGTGGTACAATGTATGCGTGAATAAAACAAAATGAAACTAGTATTAGAGGATATATATAAATGGACAGACATCAACATTAATAAAATAATTCATAATTTTTTCTCTGCTAGGGACGCAAAGTTTGAATCAAATCCATGATTTTGGTGTTCAAAGAACGAAAAAGCCACCAGCTACATAATGAATGGGGTTATTTAGTTTTATGGTCTCGTATAATTTTGAAAATTTACGTTTAGGTTTCTATATTGTCTTTGAATTAAATACTGAAGGTTGGACTGACCGTCCAAAATTAATGAAAGGCATTTATTGTCAATATTATATGAGATCCTAAAACTAAATTCAAAATTTGGATATTGTGGATACCTAAACGAGATCTAACGGTCAACCAAAGTCAACCGTCGGCACGAGACCCAAAATCTCTTCCGAAAAATATGGAGGTCTAAATGCACATTTTGAATATTATACGTGACCCTCAAACTACATACCCCTAAAGAATGTGTACATAAATGTTTCAAAATTGGTAAAGTCAGTAAGAAATGGTGAGTGAGAGAGTATATAACTATATATACCAGGGGACATTTTGACACCAACACAAAAGTCCTGGAGAGGGCTAGGATCAGAAGCAATCGCAAGTGAAAATGTTGTAATCGTAAGAACCGCCAGGAGGAACAAGTTGGCAGCCATCTCTTTGAGTTCTCTCTAGCTAGCTAGCCAACTTAAGGAAAATGATAAATAATGAAGAAGATGGTTATGATGATTAATATTGGATGAAGAAGACGGTGATATATTCACTGGTATATATAGAGAGAGAGGTGAGGGGAGGGTGACGTGGAGATTTTCGATTGTGGTAAACATTTGCATCGAAACGTTCTTGTTAATTCTCAGTTTCAATTGGAAAAAGTGTCTCTGTGGTTGTTAAATAAGTACAGTCATCTGTGTTAGTTGTTACCACCTTTAGGAAAATAATTGGACATTGTCTTCTCTATAAGAGTGTAGTGAAAGGTTTTTTTTTTTTTTTTGGGTTTGTTAGACAAGTCAAGATTTGAACAGGCAAATTGAACTTAATCGTCCGGAAACATGATAAAAAACTGAAGAAATTAGGACGTATCTATGATCTTCTAGGTATTAAATATAGACACCCCATGCAGTTTTTCTTCTTAAAGAGAGAGTAGTTAGAAATAAACCAATCTTTTCTCTAAAGAGTCCTTTTAGTAGTTTGATCTCGCTTTTTTTTTTTTTTTTTTCTTTCTCTGACGCAGAGCTTATTTTCGCATATATATGTTGAGCAACCGACCTCGATGTACATGTTCAATTAATTGTACAAATTAGGTTGATCAGTAAGGTCAGATAAACTTTCATCAACCTAAATTGGCTGGCACAAGAAGAATAGTCAACATTTAGACGAGCCTTAATTAATTAATCGTATCCTTTAATCTGAAAATCTTTATCTCAAATTTTCGAGGGTGGCTATTTGAACTTTTTTTTTTTACGGAAATTTTCATACAAAGCATTAAATGTTTGTAAAATGCCAATGAAAGCACAAAGTTTGTAATAATATCATAGGGAGCACAAGAACGCCCTTAGGATGGGCGTTATGTCTTTTTCGTTATTTTTAAATGTATTCTTTTGTCTACCGTTTGTAACTCCGTTAGCCGTTTGACAAAAAAAAAATAAGAGGAGAACGTCCATAGGAAGGGCGTTTCCAGGCTGACGTGGCTCCCCACGATTCACTGGCTGCCGCGCTTCCTTTTAACTAACGCACGCTGGCACGCTTTACGAAGCTGCATGCAAACAGCAGCTTTATCAGCCGCTTGGGCATGCTTCTAATATCATTAGGTCATACCTCGGTGTGGAGCCACCAGCTGATATAGGAGGTCGGAGCACTGTCAGACTGACTTGGCTCCGGTCCACTTTTATGCATCTTGATCGCATCGACTACGACAGTTGTTGTCTATGATTCACGAGTATTTTTTTTCTACACTAGTTATCTTTAATTTCTATTTAATTGTAGGAAATAATAATGCCTTGTTCTCATTGCTAGGGTTTGTTACAATATATATAGTGTCTACATTTGGGCTTATGGGCCATATTTACATTACAAATATAATCTAACACTCTCCCTCAAGTTGGAGCATGCAAGTCACAAATGTCCAATTTGGGAAGGAAAGAATCAAACACATGCTTTCCAAGGGGCTTGGTGAAGATGTCAGCCAGTTGAGAAGAAGTAGGAACATGTGAGGCTATTACAGTGCCATCTCGAATAGCATCACGAACAAAATGCAAATCCACCTCAATATGCTTACTGCACTCATGAAATACCGGGTTCTGAGCCAGGTGCAGGGCAGACTGACTGTCACAATACACCGACATAGCAGACTCCTGGCGAACGCCCAAACACACCAATAATTCCTTCAACCATTTCAACTCACAAACAAGCGCAGCAAGAGATCGGTATTCAGCTTCAGCGGAAGATCGGGAAACAGTTGATTGCTTCTTGGTCTTCCAAGAAATAAGAGACACCCCCAGAAACACAAAAATTTTGTACAACTCCGACGAATCTGCCGCTGATGGACGGGGTCAACGGAAAATAAATCGGGTGTACAAAATTTTGTACAACTCCGACGTATCGGCCGAACAAGCGGCGAATCGGAGTCCGCTGATGGACGGGGTCGGCGGTCGGGCGCTGACGGATCGGCCGGATCTGGCACGTAGGAGAACGGGGTCGTGCGTCCGCGGTTAGGCGGACGGGGTCGACGGCACGGTCGGGCGCTGATGGGCGGTCGGGCGCTGACGGGGTCGGCGGTCGGGCGCTGACGGGTCGGGCGCTTTCGGATCGGCCGCGCCGGGCGGGCGCTGACGGGGTCGGGCGCTGACGGATCGGCCGCGCGCTGACGGATCGGACGATGAAGTGCCGCGCGGTCGGGCGCTGGCGCAGAGTGGTCGGGCGTCGGATCGGCCGCAGAGAAGATGAGGAAGATGGGGATATGGCGGCTAGGGTTTTTATGGAGGCTCTGATACCATGTAGGAAATAATAATGCCTTGTTCTCATTGCTAGGGTTTGTTACAATATATATAGTGTCTACATTTGGACTTATGGGCAATATTTACATTACAAATATAATCTAACATTAATATAGTTGATATGAAGAGTTTAGTTGTTGATTTTCCGGTAATTTTTTATACAAGAGCTTATTTGTTGTGTCTATGCAATGCATTATTATTTTTCGGCGGATGCTAAAAATGAAGGTTGAGAACAGCTTCTGAACTGAAGAATAGGTTGAGAGCAACTTCTGAACTAAAGATCTTCTGCCTACAATAAAAGATAAATAAGAAATGGTTAGAAGAAGTGAATGGGAGCCTCTTCTGGGAATTACTATATAAGATAAATAATTTACTGTTTCAAACTATCCGTTAGCTACTGAGTGAACGTTAGCTAGTGAGTGAACGTTAGCTATCCTATATCATAGCCGGTTAACGTTAGCTACCCTATTTAACCCTTTCACCCAGCACCTTATATCCCATCATCATTTATCAATCCCATCCAACTGTCCACCTTATATCCAATCATCATTTATCAATCCCATATCAGTACACATGCAAAGCAGGAAAAAAAACAAATAATAAATAAGAGGAGAACGCCCTTCCTATGGGCGTTCTCCTCTTATTTATTATTTGTTTTTTTTTAGGTCAACGGCTAATAGAGTTATAAACGGTACACAAAAAAATACATTTAAAAATAATAAAAAGACTTAACGTCCATCCTAAGGGCGTTCTTGTGCTCCCAACGATATTATTACAAACTTTGTGCTTTCATTGGCATTTTACAAATATTTAATGCTTTATATGAAAATTTTCGTTTTTTTTATCACTCAACTCTACAAAGGGGTCTATGATATAAAAAATCGAAAAATTGTACTGTAAGCATTTAACTTTTAATATTTCGTAAAAGGAATTAAGTTTGCGGAAATTACCGGCTGAGCATCGTCGCACCGAAATGTAGGGCGCCAATTTTTTACGCCCTAAAATTGGATGTTATAAATAAAGGATACGGGATTAGGGATATAGGAAATGGATTAGGGATATAGGTTAGTGATATTAAAATGGGTTAGGGATGGATGTAAAATGGGCATCCATCTTTTGGGCGTGGATTTAATGGATTGAAGTTTGGCGCCCAAAATATGGGCGTGGATTTCATGGGTTTTTTTTGCCAAAAAAATGGATTATGGATATAGAAGAGTGCATGTATGCCAAAAAAAATTAAATGGGGCACCCACGGCCACACACGCAAGCAGCCACGTAGCCAGGGCCACGCGGCAGTTAGGCAGGTGGGCGTGAGATTTTTCAAGCCCCTTATTTGGGCGCCATTTTTATTGAAAAAAATCACGCCCAGCATTTGGGCGCCAAAAAAAATTATACGCCCTCATTTTGGGCGCATAAGGGGGTGTTTTTATTTTTAATCACAATTCTGCTTAAGGATTGGGGGTACTAAGCACACATGTTTAAGAATTGGGGAAAAAATTAATTTTGACGCTCCAAAATAGGGCGCCAAATTTTTTCACGCCCTATTTTTAGGCACGACGATGCTGTTCTGGTTATTTTCCTAAACTTAGTGTCTTCTACGCAATTTTTTTAAAACATTTATGCCTCTCATGAAATTTTTCGTATAAAAATTTGATTTATTCGATTTTGACTACTTTAATTCGATTAAAAACAATTAAACTAAACGCTCACTCTCACTGAATCACTAGTGATGAAAAAACACCCCAATTTGTTGGGCCCACATTCTTTTTTTTTTTCTTTTTTTTTTCCATCATTTTTTGGGGAGTATAAGTGAGAAGAAGAAAAGTCATCAAGGTCGACCCTAGCAATGTTTTAAAAGCCGGACTGATGATCGAACCGATTTATTTTGATACAGGTTCAACCGGGGTTCAACCAGCGATTTTTTAAACTGTATACTTGAACTCCGGATTCTCCTCCCCTATCCGCAGCGTTTCCATCTCACCACTCTAAGAGCATCTCCAACCCTATTGTCATGTTAAGTGTTGTGAGTCTTAGGTGGCTCCTATGTGGCATGAGCCACAAGACAATGTCTTGTTTATGTGGCAAAACTATATCTCAAAAGACAATGAGATAGAAAAACTCTCTCCAATGCAAAAGTATTGAGAAGACAATAAAAAGTATTTTTTTTTCAACTTCCAAGGCAACTCCTCCACTTCTTCAACTTTTTTTTATAAATATTTCTATTCATAATTGATGATGTGGAGACAAAGTCATTGTGAAGTGCATTGTCTAGATCTAGACAACCAACTTCACATTGTCCTTGCCATATTATTGCCATGTCAACTTCATGTTTTATTCTACATTTGCATTGGAGAAGAATTTTTGGAATGAAAGTTTGTCATTCCTATGTGGCAACCATTTTTTCTAAACTCACAAGGGTTGGAGATGCTCTAAATACTGACGAGCCCATGTGTCCCCCAGCTGTTAATCCCTTTTCCAAGAGAAAAATACAACTCACCACTCCAAATAAATACTGACAAGCCCACGCCTCCAGCTGTTAACCCCTTCTCCGAAAGAAAAAAAAAGAAGTAAAAACACAAGACAGCTTTCCATTTCTTTTTCTCCTCTCTACTTATTCACTATTGCACTTTCTTCTTCCTTCATATATTTTTTTTTCTTCAAAGTTTCAACACTGATCCCCTCACAAATGGGGCCAGCATGGGTGATGGATTTGCTCAAGATCACTCGACGACGAGTATAGTGATGGACGGAAATGGTAAATTGCGGTTGCACTCGAAGGTCTGGCTGTGCTCGACGCTCCGGTTGCAGGTAAGTTCGGGTCAGCAGAGGGATGTGCGGCTCGGCTCGGCTCGGCTTGCGACACTCCGGTGGAGGTGGAGACGCGGAGATCACGGCGGCTTGTGCTGCTCCAAATTCATGAACCGGTCGGTTTTAATGAACTCCGGTTCGGACGGTTCACTGATTAAACCCCGATTTTGTAAAAAAACGACAGTTCTTAAAAAAAGTCCGGTTTAAGTTAGACCGGACCGAACTTTTTAATAAGTTCGGTCAGATCCGGTCGAACCGTTGGTCCGGTCCGGTTTTGACAACATTGGTCCCTAGGTAAACATTTAGTAAAGAAATTAGACCATCAGAATTCAGACAGGAAAAATAAAAATAATATAAAAAAGGATAAAAAACGCAATATTTTTGGTCTTCACATTTTCTTTTTCTGTTGTGTACTTTATCTTCTTTCCGAGAATAAAGATATTCATTTGTTAGGTGTTTTCACATAAAATTGATACTCAAAGAAATTAGACAATTGAACGGATCTTTAAAAAAAACAGAAACGACAAAGAATATTCGTAATCTTTAGGGGGCGTTTGGTTCAAGTTTTTGTGGCTTGGGAATGGGATTTGAATTCCTTACCCATGTTGTATGCTTAGGATTGGGAATGAGGAGGGAATAGGAGGGGGTTATGTGGGAAAGCTATTCCCATGGATGTGGGAAAGCTATTCCCAAGCTCCCCCTTGGGAATAGATTTGCTTTCCTAGGAATGATGTTTGACTATTTTGTTTGGACGGTTATACCCTCTCTTTATTTTCAAATTTTCAACTCCTATCCCTAACATGTGAATCATCATGAAATTAGTGAAAGGGTATTAAAGTAAAACTAAATAAATTAAGATTCATATCCATGTGTGAACCAAACATGAAAATAATTTTTTTAAAAATTTTGAACTACATATTCCCAACCTAACCAAACATAGGTATGGGAATGTTGTATTCCTTTCCCATGGGAAAGGAATTGAAAATCTATTCCTAGGAATCCAAAAACTTGATCCAAACGAGCCCTTAATGGTTTGGGTTTTCATTTTTTTTTTTCCACCACTCGTCTTCTTTCCAACAATAAAGATACATTATTTCTTGTTTAATACTCCATTATTATATTGCGGTTTGGAAACTGCTAAAAAGTGAACCATCCAAATTGAATGTATATCCTCCATTAAATAATAATAAAAACTAAAAATTCTAAATAAAAAAAACTAACTACTACATAAAATACATAAAAACTTCTAAAATATATTCAATATTCAAATTATTTTTAAACTAAGCATATGACATTATCTAACTAAACATATCTAAAATTCTAGAAATATATATATATATATATATATATATATATATATATATATATATATATAATTAAAAAATATTATTAAAATATTTTAATACAAATTTAATTTGTATCTATTTTTTTCAAATATCATAGATTTTGCAGGTGAACTTTACTAGTTTTTAATAAGATTGCCAGTTCATGAATATTGTTGTGAAAAAAAATTAAGGTTGTCAATTGATAACCTATATTACACTTATATTCTTATTCATTTGATTTCTTTGTTGCGTGTTTTTTTTTTTCCTTCTAAAGAACTGATTTTGTTTGTGCAAAATGGAAAATTGTAATCTGGAAATTGCTGAGAAACCCAATTTCGGGATGGACTTTTATGAAATGCCCACCCGCTGGATGAGTTTTATGAAATGTCCAGAATTAAGTATTTTCACGTTAAATATTCCAAGATTCCCTTTTAGATGCCACCCGCTGGAAACTGCTATTTTTATAATACCGAAACTACCCCTCCGCGCGAATTGGTCATCTATATGTATTTAAATTCAAAAAACTCAGATCTGGATTGCGATTTTTCGTCTTCTTCTTCTTCACAAAAAATCTGAATTCCATTGCTCTCATCTTCAGCAGAGATCACAAAGATCGTTCGTAGTTCGGTGTGCTTTTCTTCGGTCGAACTCAGATTATCGCTCGTCATCATCATCACCATCATCATCATCTTCATCGACGTCAATTGTGGAGAGAAGATCTTTCTTCTTCTTTTCCATAAGAATTATCATCGCTTTGAAAGAAGAACGAAACTCTTTATTCCAAAAAACTAAATTACACGGAGAATGGCCATTCTTCTACGTTTTAACACTGGAAATGACCATTTTCCGTGTAAATTAACACGGAGAATGCCATTCTCCGTTTATTTAAAACGGAGAATGACATTCTCCTGCGTTTTAACACTGAAATGACCATTCTCCGTGCTAAATTACACGGAGAATGACCATTCTCCGTTTTATTTAACACGGAGAATGACCATTCTCCGTGTAAATTAACACGGAGAATGCCATTCTCCGTTTTATTTAAAACGGAGAATGCCATTCTCCGTTTTATTTAAAACGGAGAATGACATTCTCCGTGTTTCTAACACGGAGAATGGCCATTCTCCTGCGTTTTAACACTGAAATGACCATTCTCCGTGCTAAATTATACGGAGAATGACCATTCTCCGTTTTATTTAACACGGAGAATGACCATTCTCCGTTTTATTTAACACGGAGAACGTCATTCTCCGTTTTATTTAAAACGGAGAATGCCATTCTCCCTGCGTTTTAACACTGAAATAACCATTCTCCGTGCTAAATTACACGGAGAATGCTATTCTCCGTGTTAGTAACACGGAGAATAACATTCTCCGTTTTATTTAACACGGAGAATGGCATTCTCCGTGTTTCTAACACGGAGAATGGTCATTCTCCTGTGTTTTAACACTGGAATGACCATTCTCCGTGATAAACTACACGGAGAATGCATTCTCCGTGTAAATTAAGACGGAGAATAGTCATTCTCCGTGTAATTTAGCACGGAGAATGGTCATTCTCCGTGTAAATTAAGACGGAGAATGTCATTCTCCGTGTTACTAACACATAGAATGGTCATTCTCCGTGTAAATTAAGACGGAGAATCCGTGTTACTAACACATAGAATGGTCATTCTCCGTGTAAATTAAGACGGAGAATGACATTCTCCGTGTTACTAACACGGAGAATGACCACCCTCATGCGAAATTAACATTTTTCGTGTTCTAAGACGAAAAATGACCATTCTCCTGCATTTTATGGTCAGCTGAAACTTTGGAGAGCCATAACTTTTAACTTGTGTAATTGTTTGTGCAAAATGGAAAATTGTAAATATGATGTATTTATCCGGAGATAAATTAGTTAGGTCAATCTTTACGTGGAGAGAGAGGTCATTTCTTTTAGTAATCTATATGTCCAAACTCCATGCATTCCACAAATTTACATTTTGAACTCTTCTTTTCTTGTGGACTAGTACAATTTATGGACAAAATTTATTTTTACGTGTGTTCATTATTCAAAATCTATTATCTATGTCTTCTTCACTTGCCAGCTTATTAATTCAATTGAAACCGACTTATTGATATTGCCTTAGATCCGGAGCTTAGATTCATGAAAGATCACTAGGCCCGGTAAAGAAATAAATGGAGGCCTATCCTCTAGAAAAATTCTAATATTTTTTTAAAAATTAAATTTACAAGATCAACCAACATCAACTAATGAGAAACATTCAACTTATACATGCGGAAAGATTATGGTAACAAAGATTTAACTAAATATTAATTTTACAATTTTTTTGTATATGTAATATATAAATAAATATAAAATATACATATACAAAATTTTGGTCCTATGAATTAGGAGGCATAGTGCGGTTGCACTCGCTCAAGACCGGTATATTTGTCTCTCTAAAATCAATGTGAGCAACTCTGCACGACCCAAAAAAAAAAATATCTCACACTCCAAGGGACATTACAATGAACACAAAGAGTTTACACACAAGTGCATACTTAATAGTTTACCACAAGCATGCATGTTTGGTAATATGAATGTGAGAGCGGAAAGTGCAAAATCGGAAAGTGCAAAATCTTGAAAAATGGAGGAGCTTTTCAAAATCTATCGTATGGTTCAACTTGAATTTATAGTAAAAATTCCATGCCATCATTGTAATACAAATTAGAGAATGGGGCGCAGTGGCGGGGGGAAGGAGGGAGAATGGGTGTATAATTTTAGACAAAGAAGAATGAGGGAGTATTTTCGTCAAATTTTTTAGGTCAAAGCTGTTGACCGTCCGTTCTGGACGGTTTCCGTCCAAAGTGGAGGAACTCTTACATTTTTGCAAAATTGTAAGATGCATCTTAAAATGGGATAAATAAAGTGGGGATCAAGTCAAAATTTCTATACAAATTATTGTCCCCCCATTTTGCTCCATTCACTTCATCTAACATCCACTACAAAAAGATGATGTGGATTTGAAAGTGGAGTTCACACACACACACACTCTCTCTCTCTCTCTCGAGTAATTAATATTATTAACAAATAATTAGTTAGTGTTATAGTAGTAACTTAGTAATTATAATATTTATGTAATTAATAACATAACTACCATTAATATTTAAAATAATAAATTAATATTCATAATATATTATAAAATAATGGTGAGTAACCGAATACTATTAAATAACAATAACTTATTTAATTATAATAAAATTGTAAGATATTTATTTAATATAAAATAGTGATTACATGCTAACTAATATGAAGAAATCAATAAGGTTAAATATTAAGAACAAGTAAGTAAGATAGTTAAATAATAATAGTTGTTATTTTACAGTAATTGTTTAAATTAAAAATTAAATAATTGTTTAAAGACGTGATATTAGTAATCAGTTATCAATTTAGTCTGATAATTTAAATACTTTAAGATACTTATAGTAATTAATTATTAATTAAGATGATTAATAATTATTATAAATAATTTAATTAACATTTATTATTACTATAATATATTTCTCCCTTGTGGTTAAATTATATTAAAATTTTATAATTTGTATACATATTTGTTGTATTTTAAAGTTGAGTTCAAAGTTGGACTACTTGTTAAATTATTTTGGCTTTAGAAGACATACAAAAAATTATTGTTTTCAAAATATACCAAAAAAAATTAATTATAAAATATAAATAAAATTGAGAATATTTAATAATTGCATGTTTTATTTGGTTTCGTATTTGGACCGAAATCTAAAACTAAAGCTGAATTGAAACCAAATAAACAATTTTAGTATTTTCAAAACTAAAGCTGAACCAAATTTTTTTTTTTTCCAAATCGAATCAAATTTCTTATTTGGTTTGGTTCTCGGTCCAAACTGTGTAATGCTCATCATCCCTACTGAAAATGCCTACTGTCTACTAATTGGCCTGGATGGAAAGAAAATATTCGGTCTAGCAATATGTCCATATCCTCCTCCAAATACTGTCATTGTCCAAAGTAGTTGGAAGAGGTTAGTCACAGCGTAAAACAACGACAAAAGAAAGAGTTTCTTTTTTATTTCTTAGTGGTTGGGCCGGGACAATCCGGTCTTGAGTATCGACGCCGCCAAAGAAACTTTCTGGAAATAATCCTTCATAACTCGTTGAATAGTGATGGTTCCAACTAAACTCTGTGGCCTGTGTAACCTATCAGATAGGCGTATCATATCTTGAACCAATTACAATCAGAGCCTGTTCTAAGATTAGATGACATGGA
>JANAVB010008725.1:0-29316 GCA_029216955.1 Iris pallida | reverse complement strand
TCAAACTGATTTTTTTGAATTTTCAACTACTTATCTAAAATAATTTTTAAGGAATAATTATCTACGAATATTTTGATCAATAAAATTGTTTTCCATTAGTGTAAGTAAGTTATAAATACCCTCTAAAGTAAAACATATATCTAGTTTTAAATAGTATAAATATTTTCGAGGAATAAGTTATAAATATCTATCTATGCAAACCTTCGATTTTGAATCCTTACCGTGACTAATCTCGTTCATATTTTCTTACGAATACGGACTTCTTCAATTGGGCTTGGCCATTAGACTAATCGAAATGCTGTCAGACAACACACCAAGCCAGGCGACACACCAGGCAAGACACCTTGCCTTTAATGTTTAATTTTCTGCTCAATATCATGCATGCTTTTTTTATGTTGTTCTTTCAAAACTATATATAGATGCAAATTATTATACTTTATGCAATTGGCTTAGAGATTAAGGGACCACCATATGTTTAGTGCATCTCATAAACTGTCACGATGTGCCACGAATTGTGTGTGAGTTGTGAGTCACATATAGATACGGACTTGCGTGCTGACTGATCATTGGTACGTACAGGCCGTATATTAGGATATAACTGTTAATAGAATTATGTAGAAGACTTGGCAGTTATTAAGGATTAAACAATGTCGTGGAGACGACGCATGTATAGTATCATTGGGGGGAGGGGATAGTTATTAGCGTAGGGGCTACATTTATTTTTACACACATTTTGGACCGAGGGTGACTCTTATGAGCACTACCTTCTGCCCAGGGCCGATAGTGACTCGGATGACCGCTACTTACTGACACTCTTTATTACTCTGCTGATCCTACAGCCCCTGCGTAGAACGTTGTCCTCAAAGTGCATATCACATAGAATGGTTAGGAACCTTTACTCATGCATACTTTTTTGTTGAGCTTTATTATTCAGTTTATTGGCATAATATTATGTGTCTTGTTACGTCCCTCTGAGGACCTGGTGATCTCTCCAGGTGTGTGTTTCGTGATTTCTTGCAGTTGCTCTAGCTAAGGCCATTCCTTCCTTCATGATGATTGCTTTTGGATTCATCATTGCTTTGCTCGACCAATCACTTTCTTTGTATATTTCTTTTCTATTTAAATTAGTTGGTAGTGGATTTGTCTCCGCCCAACGATTGTATACATGACAAACTCAAAGTTGCTTTTATATTATTATTTATCTTTGTGGATGAGATTTAGTGTCTTGGCTTTCTATATTTTACAGCTTATGTATACATACGAGCCGTATATTTACTTGTATGTATACAGCTGGCATGATACGTATCTAGTCTCCAGTATTTAGGACTGGGGCGTTACACATATCGAAGATAGGTCTGACATGACTATCATCAAATGAGTAATTAACCTTGGGCCACGGACCTTTCGCCTGTTTTTGTTCGGGTTTCGGAGTCGCATCAGTGACCATGGCCTATTTGCCCTTATTGTCCCGGTTGGTGGTGATTCCACTGTTGCTATTACAGGAGGTGGACCCAGGACGTCTGCCCTTATCTTCTTCGTCTGGGATGTGTAATCCCAGCTGGCGAGCCTTCTTCAATTTTGCCTCTGCGTTGGTAGCACTTATGATGAAGGTCGTCCAATCCTTGAACAGATTGTCACCCATCCAAAGGCTAATTGCAGGGAGCAGCTTCTTTTGGCAGATTTCAATCAAAGAGCTCTCGGGATTGCCTTGGGGCAATCTTATTGCGGTTTGGCGGAACTGCTTGATGTAGTTCCTTATTAGCTCCCTTTCTTCCTGAACGACGTCCATGAGAGACGACATCGTTATGTCATGCCCCACTTCGTAAAATCTTTCCAGGAACATGTGTTTGAAGCCGTCAAAAGAGTGAATGCAGTTGTCATGAAGGTTGCGGTACCAGCCGAACGGGATCCCCTCCAATGCCCGATGAATAATCGCGTGAGGTTGGCATCACTATGCGACAAGTGATCGGTTGTGACTTCAAAGTAAGTCATGTACCGACTAGCAAAGGTCTTTCCATCATAAGAATCAATAGGGAACGGCTTGTATCGTGGTGGAAAAGGCATGTCTCTCCATGCAACGGGATATGGTTGCCATATTCTGAGATCCCGAGAGGAGTCTCGAGCATTGAATATTGCCCGAAGCTCCTGGACTTCCCTCCTTGCCTCCTTGGCTTCATCTGCAGCTGATGAAACGGATGCCGCTAAGGGATCATCACCCAAAGGAGGGGCGGTCGTGTTGGAGTCCGCGTTGACTGCGGGTCTCAGGCTCGTTTGTCCGAGCGTCCTTGCTGGTTGAGTTGGCAAGGCGGCTTTGATCTCGTCTACGGACTTGACCTAGGACAGGAGCATGGCTTCCAGCACTTCTATCCATTGTCGGTCAGAAGGTGCTTTATGATCATCGTCAGCCATAAAGACTGTCCTCACGCGGGTAGAGGTGGAAGGGATTGTGGCAGAGGTACTCTCTGTGTCGTACCCTTGTATAGAGAAATCGTCAGAGAATGTCGGAATATCATCTTCCTCTGACTTGGAAGGCGTGCTACCCCATGTGTAGAAAGTCGCATCGTCTTGGTGAGGGTGGTGGCCCTCAGGGAAATCCAGGTCTGTTGTACAGTTCTGGGGGGCCTCTACCCCCTGTATGTGCTCTTGGTACACCGGGTTATCGCATACATTGAGGGGACTACTACCTCCAGCTTTATCTACTCTCAAGGAGGCCGAAGGTGCACCCCCGGGTGCCGGAAGCTTCTTTTTGGATCAAGTACCTAAATAGACACCCCCTATGGTTGATAGGAACTCCTCGGATGAGGGTCTCTTTGCAATACTGGCCGAGATGGCCGGGCTGGAAGAGCCTGTCTTCTTTTCTCCCTTGCTAGGAAGAACCTTTTGAGTTGAATTACAGGAGGCGAAAGGAAACTCCTCGTCCCCTGGAATTTGCACCTATTTCTTGAGTTGTTGTCGGACTGGTACGGGTTGCTGCAGTCGCTGGAAAACTGACTGCCGATCTTCAGGTGCTGCTAATTTGTCGCAGCAGCAGTTGATGATGACTTGGGTGCAATGACGTCCCAAGAGGGACTCATTGCATGCCGACGCTGCCGTCTTGCATTTGTGAGTAATCACGTCACGTAAGTCGTTAGAAAGCTACTTTACCTTTGTACCAAACTTGTGAACTCGGGTATCCCGAGCGCACGGGTGCTTAGGCATCATGTTTGCTCCCAAAAACTCAGCATCGTTGTATTTTCCTCTGCTGGATTTGCGGACGGTGGGGTCCTCTGCGGTCGGAAACAAAGCCATGAAAGAGTTCTGGTCAACGTCTTGGGCTGTAGAAGGAGCTTCTTCGAGAACTTGGTCGCGGGCAACAGTTTATGCACCGACGCCTTACGAGTCCTCTTGGGTTGGCTCGCTTCTGAGATGGGTTGGCGCTCCCTTCAGAGAGCAATTCTTCGAAGGCTTGTTGGTCAAAATGAACCACAAGCATCTGTTGTGTAGAGCCGAGCTTGGACACGTCAGATTGCGTCACCTACTTCTCATCGGAAGAGAAGGACGTCCCAAGCAGAGTCGACATCGTGTTTACCATAAAAAATCAAAGACAGGTATTACAGAATACTGAAATTGATTGCAAACTCGCTTGTACAAAGGAAAGCCTAGAAAGAAATCCTAGGAAACAATCTAAGTATAATTGTTTAGTTTTGATTCTGGGGGTGACGGTGGAGGCTCGGGAAAGTGCTATCAACTCTACCTTACTCCGTGGACAATCTGATGCAGCCTCTAGCTCGTGAAGAAATTGTTTTTTTTTAAAGGTTGCCAGCCTTTTACAGGGGTGTGGCACCCTGCTATTTATAATAGAATGTATGTTGAGCCGCATAGACGGCTTGCGGCCACGTGGCTGATTAGCACGCGAAGACCCGTTCTTTGGCTGCCATCTGTTGATTTGTTGGAATTTTGTTGCAGCAAATCTGAGTAGTTAAGGACTTGGTCAGATTGCCACGTATCCTGTTGCGGGAAGCTGCATAGTTTTCTCAGTCTTCGATCTGTATTTTGGCCGCATAAAGCTTATTCTGCTTGGATCACAGTTACTCTTGGCTGCATGAAGTTTGGAGATTTTGGGGCCACATATGTCTGAGCCGCATAAGGTTCATGCGGCTTAGATGACACTCTTCTGGCCGCATGAAGGCATACGAACCCTGCTTTTGGACGACATCTCACATCTTATCTTTTTTTCTTTTCGAAGTGTCAGAACTGTCATTTTGTCAGTTTTGTTAGGACTTATCAGCTTTATCAGTCGAACTGCTCCTCTTGGCCGCATATCTTCCTTCTGCAGTTGTTTGATGTCATTGAACCAATCATGCAGCTTACCTTCATGCGGACCTGTTTGGCCCAAAGTACCTATGCGGCAATTTGTAATCCGCATAAACCCCATATTTTTCATGCTTCTACACCAAGTCCTAATTGTCTTGGTTAACTTTTGAAAGTAAGGGGGTGCCAAGAAGGCAATTTATTTTTATCTTTTTGATAAGCTTAAGAAATACTTAAACTTACCTCGGTATTTACTTCTTGAATTATAGGTTTAGCATTTCGCAGAACAAAAAACAAAAAACTAGTGGTGTAAAGCTTTAGCCTGAAATTGTCGAGTATATATAACTTGAGTAGCCAATTAATTACGAGTACTGATGTCCTGTCCACAAAATTATTAATCTATATATGTAGTGTACGTAACTCGTACGGGAGTACCTTAGAGATATCGGTATAGAGTAAGGAAATGGTTTATTAGGATTTGCTAAGAAGTTGTTAAGGGGGTCTTCAAGATAGAGAAGAACTGTAAAATGGAACAAAGACCTAGAGATAGAATATATAACATAAAATTAGATATTTATGGCAAATTGGACGCAAAAACAATAAAAAAATTTGTGAACAATTAACTAATATGAATTTATAAAATGACTTTAATATAAAATATAAGAATAATAATACTAGGAATATCCAAATTTGGAATGGTGTATGGGTGCGTCGGATCTCAGTCCTAGGATTTTATTTTCGAGATCCAACTAGGCGATCACGATAGAGGTGGAGAATAAGACAAGATCGATCAACTTAGAAATTTGGCATAGCACGGTACGAATTCAAAAGTGGGTTATCAATTCATTCTTCAAAATTTTATCGAATAAGTTCTAAATTTACAAATTATTTTTATACTCTCAAGAAACCAAAAGGAGATAAAGCGAATCTCTAAAGACTTATCCTAAGATAATTAAAAACCCTAGCCAACTCAAAGAGATAAAGATAGGTTAATCCTAACAAAGAAAAATATAGACTAAAAAGTCAAATTGGTTTCCCATTAGAGTGGCTTCGTCAGAGATCGCGAGCTGCTCATCGTAGTTTGTGTTTATAATCATTTGAATGTTTCATGTTGTTGATTCAATAAAGTATTTGTTCTATTGTCCCGTGGAGCATGTCGATTTTGACAGAACCATGTAAAATAATACATGTTTATGATTCAAATGATTATACACACAAACCCCTCGCCCCTAATCGAAACCTAGTCGAAACCTAATCGAAACCTAGTCGAAACCCCTTGCCCATAATCAAAACCCTAATAAGCAAAAAAATGCAAAAAATCCAAAAATTAGAGGAAAATAAGAGGGAGAGGAGGAAAAAAGAGTACATGAAGGGGGGTCGCCGGAGGGCGGGTCGACGGAGGGGGGGTCGACGGAGGGGGGGGGGACGCCGGAGGGGTCGGGTGATCGGGGAAGAGAGGGGGGAAGAGAGTAGAATTTTGTTAAAAATT
Source organism: Iris pallida (assembly GCA_029216955.1). Classification (NCBI taxonomy): domain Eukaryota; kingdom Viridiplantae; phylum Streptophyta; class Magnoliopsida; order Asparagales; family Iridaceae; genus Iris; species Iris pallida. The sequence goes on along the minus strand of JANAVB010008725.1, from coordinate 23,537 downwards.
TTCAGAATGAAAACAAAATCCTCTTTCGATTTTTACTGAAACGTAGCGACGGATTCTGCCGTCGCTAGTACGTCGTTAAACATTAACCGTCACTACCATGTCGCTTGTTAGTCGCTAAAGTTATGATATATTTTAATAAACTATACCGTCACCTATCAAACGCCTTTCAATCGCTAATAGGCGACTGAGTTGTCCGTCGCTAATAATTCAGTCGCTATTTTCCTGTATTTTGGTAGTGGAACTGATGGCTGCACATTGAGGACGACGGATGACCTTATCAGTAGTTCAGTGCTGATGGGCGACATTATGCAGATTAATCCAATCAGAAAATTTCATTCGGAGAGAAATTTTATGATATTTGTCTGGAAGAGGAAACTTTTCTGTATTTACATAAACATAAGTTTAGAAAAATTGTAAAAGAAAAGAAGAAGTTTGGTGAAATTGTAGGGTGGAGGAAGACTCATCAAGTGACTTGGCGAGTAGGTCGGGTCCGCTAAGTCACTTAGCGTAGCCGTTTGGTCATGATTCATGGTGGCAGCCAAAGCCAAGCGCGCGCCAATTCAGTTGGCAAGGCCACGTCACAACGGTGCCTTACAGAGAGCTCGCCAACTCAGTTGGCGGGACGAGCTTGCGCCCGCCAAGTGACTTGGCGAGGCATGGGTGGGGCCGCCAAGTCACTTGGCGAGATTTTGCATGGCAGGGTTTGGGTGGGTGCTCCACACATCAACGGATTTGTAACGGCTATATACAGACGTCTATAAGCACACCAATTGTCACGTCCAAGTCCTAATTTATGCGGGACCAGGCCACGTGACAATGGCCAGCTACGTATTCGACCTGTAGATTCTAGTCCGACATGAATACGTATAAGCTTTATAGAATTAGAATAAGTGTCCAAATATCCATATACACATCCACAATCCTAACTAAACTACGTACTAAAAAAGTAAATAAGAAATACTGCGAAAGAATGATAAGAAGGCATCATCTAGTGATACTTGAATCCCGAAGAAGTATCCCCAATGTCCTATGTCAACTCTCAGTAAATATCTAGAAGGAAATCAGGTCCTTAGAGAGACGTAGCAAGATACATAATATACATACCGAAATGAAGTACAGTAAATAACATGTGAAAATGCTAACAGGTGATCCAAATAATAGACATGTGATCTAGGTAATAAACATGTGATCAAGTAACACTACAAATAGGAAGACTATCTAGTCTATGTGAAATGCACTTGAGAACAACGTTCGACAAATGGAGCTCTCCGAGCATAAGATCATCTCGCAGTAGGGCTCGTCCGAAACGTCGACTATCAACAACTACATACCAATAGTAGCCCCTCCGTCTAGTAACTTTCCTCTCCACCAGATGATATTGTCAGTGTCGCATCCACGACACGTCCAGTCCAACTCCAACTAATGATAAGTCCAGAAGTCCAGTAAAACATGTACACATGAAAATCCATCATCAAGTAACATCTAGAAATCGTAAACGATACACCTATATGCCATGCATTACGTATCCTTGTATTATGTCTATGTGTCAGCAGGTATAATCATGACAGTATACTGATAATAAACAGGCAAAACATGTACAGTATAACAAGTATGATCGTCTGATAAGGAATATAAGCATGTAAATACTGTAAATCAAGTTGGTAAGATATACTTGCCTGGAGTTTGTCCAACGTTGTTGAGACCACGGGTACCAAAAGTCGCATCCAAGATAGGCACGAACTACAGTTGCTACAATCCTCAATAAATCTACCAAAGCCCAAGACATACAACCATAAATCACATATGTCATATATCCACGCATATATCTAGACAGACCCTTGTTAGTTTACTTATGATAATAGCTTCCTACATACAATCTATATATGCACTAAGAACTTATTTTTAAATATAGATGCAAAGAAATATATTTATTTACCCATATGTATTACTAAAATGAAAGTATTGTAGACATAGACATATCCCCATGTAAATAAAATTCTTATTAGAGATATTTATGGAAACATTTATATAAAGTATATAGATATATACATATGGCATTTACATGTGAAAATAACTGTATTTAACAAATAACTATTTTAAAATATATCACAAAACTATATATATAAAATATTCTTTGATAAAGGCATTAGCATCCACATAACCACATGCATCTAAATAAGTCCTTATTAGGTTATCCTATGAAAATAATTTATAAAACCTTATATACAATATATAATGCTTTAATGAAATTTAATATGGTTTATTAGTAAAAGTTATGCATATAGGCTTATATTCGTATCCGCTCAAGTATATTTATAAGAAATACATATATAATTACTTATGGTTAATCCATAAATAATCATACATAAAATATCTACATAAAAATCAAACACATACACATTTATCATATCTAAGTAAACTCTTAGATACCAAAAATTATACATAAGTAGTTATAGAACTATATATTCTATTATATATACCCATTATAGAATTATCATAGAGAGGGGGGCTTAAATGCAACTTTTGAAAACAAAGTTGGCTTACACGAATAGGAACCCATCTATATGTTGTTCTCTTCTTGAAGCAAAATTCTCCCAGACCAGCATTGCATCCAGTTAGGCTTCTTCTTCCCTTGCTGCGTGTAGAGGCAGGCTACGTCGCTCGAGCCTTCAGGAACATTCGCCCGGGCAACCGATGCAGCTCCTCCTCGCGGATCTCCCTTCCGCTTTCGATTCTGATGAAAGAGGAGAAGGACCATATCGTCGAGCGACGACTGTAGAGTATAGCACCGACTTCACTCCTCTTCTTCTTCTTCTCGCACAGGGGCTGCAGCGTCCAACATTTCCTGGAGACTGTGGCACCACAGGGGGACAACGCTGGTGATCACGGAAGCCGGGTGGCGACGAGGATGATGAGAAGGAATGCCGAGGGAGGAGTCTAGGGGTTCATGACTACAATGGGTGTAAGCCCCCTAAAATTTACTATAGTTTTTTATTTTGATATACTGATTTATTTTAGTATTTGTACGCCGAGTACGAATACGAATTTGTGAATTATATTATTTTATATACAAAGGCTTTACTATAAGATTTTTTGCATAGAAAATAAGTATAATTTTTTAAAAATAGTATAAGGCAAATATTTTTATTTGCTTAAAGTTGTAGGATGCGTCGCATCGAGAATTGCCAAACTTTATTTTATTTTTAAAGACTATTTTATTTTATTGTACAAATATAAGTAAAAAATTAGAAAATAAATATTTTCTTCATGTAAATAATAATTTTCTATTTGCATGCAATGTACATAAAAATAAATTCATGTATATTGTAATCTTTAAAATTATTTATTATTTATTTATTATTCATAGAAAGATATTTTAAAATTTGTTTGATTAATGTTTAATTAATTATGGTGATTAAATTTGGAATTTATTTTATTGATTTTATTTTAAATAGTTTTAAAGTAAAGATAGGATTATCTAGATTTAAAATTGGATTTGGATTTGATTGAATTGCTTTTAAATCTATTTAAATTAAATGATGAATTATCTAATGGAGATTTAAATTTTCTAATCCTGATCTAATTATGAGTCTCCACCTCCGATATAAGGAGAGCCCTGTTGTTCTTTTTCATAGAAATTCCATATGCCCATATTTCTTCACCAAAGTGTCGTGCATCGTGTCCGTGTCCAAACTCCATTGTGTCATCTATGACGACATCGGGTCCGATCCCGGGTGTCTTTCCATTAGAGTGTATTCTTTACATATACAGTTTCTTCTTTCCGTGTCCGACATGCCGGACACAGTTTTTGTGTCGCGTAGGACACGATCTATGCCAACTCCCCAAATAATCGAGTCGGACACACACTGACATGATACAGTAAAAACATAACCCTAAACCTAATCTATCACGCCGCCGTGACCGCCGCCATCTGGTCGGAGCACCACCCAACAGCCCACGCACCGTTGCCATCAACTCCACCCAGATCGCTCTCTGCCACCACTGCTCTCCTTCCGTCACCACCACAACGATCAGCCATACCACCACTCAGCCACCACCTCCTCCAAATTCCCTAATCACCCCGATCTCCGTTTCTTCTTGGCCAAACAACCACACCACCACCGCCAACAACTTTTGCCACCACAGACTGCCACCAACAGGACTTCTTTCCTCTGACCATTTTTTGTATCCGGTGACCCGTCTTCGCCTTTAACACCTATACCCACCATGGCAGTGGCACACTACACAGAGAAAGAAAAAATCATCACCGCCACCGCCACTTACCTATCCACCACCGTACGACTCCCCGCTGACAACGTCGAGTACCGCCCCTCCTCCCGATCGCAGCGCCAGATCTTGCCGACGAGCCCTGTCGCAGCCTGACCGCCTCTACGCCGCTTGAGCCCTCCGTGACCAGCCCCTGTCCTCACCTCTATGACCTCGAAGCCGTGAGCCCTTCTACAGCCACATCTAGCCTCGACCAAGCATCCGCAACCACCACGGCCGCATTCGCTGTGCCGCACACCAACTCCGGTAAGTCTTCCAACTTCTCCTATTCTTTCTCCCTCGCCTCTCCGCTCTTCCCCTCTTTCGCTCACTCCCTCTCTCTCCCACGACTTCCAGCCTATTTTCCCTCTTCTTCTCTCTCTCACCCTCACTTCTTCTCTCTTCTGTTTATTTCTTTTGGTATTGCATTTTCAATCTCTCTCACTCTCGAGAGGAAAGAACCACAAAATATATCATATTTTATTATAATTATAATTATTATTTTTATTAGTAGTATTGCCTTGTTTTTTGATTTGTGTAAAGAGAGAACAACTGTTCTTGATTATGTGGTTTCTTTCTATTATATCTTTTTAGTATTTCTAGTATTTTTACTTTTTGTTTTATTAATAGTATTAATATTAATTAGAATTTTTATATATAAATTATCTACTAAGTATTAATATTATTTTGTTACTTAAATATTTATTTCTATCATAAAAGATAGTAATATTTTACAAAAATAATAATAGGGTTTTGGCCTATATTGATTTCAAACTGGGTTTTAGCCTTAAATATATTATAATATTTTATGGTATTTTAAAATATAGTTCCTTGACCAAAAATGTTATATCATGACAAAGATTTGGTTTTAGTCTTAAATAATTTTCTATAATTATTTTGTATTTATCGAAAAATATAATTTGGAAATATAGATTCGACCTAAATATTATTTTTACAAAACCTAGAGTTTAGCCCAAAACGATTCTGATTTTTTAAAGTATTTTCCCTAAAAGTACTTTACTAATAAAATCTAGTTTTCAAATATTATAGATATTTTCTAAGCATAGTATATGTATGTATTTCCATAAATTCTTCTTGAATATTTCCGTTGACCGTGACTAATCATACACTCCTGTTTTCTTGCCAATTTGGACCCTTTTGCAAACGACCATAGCTATTGGACAATTTGGGACTCGTCAGATCATTGCGCCACACCAGGCAAGATATCTTGCCATATTTACTGTTTATAATTGTTGCATCTTTATTGTTTAGTTATTGCATATTTTATGTTGTTTACTTCCAGTTCATCTAGTTGTATTTTTGTACTATTCATGATTTACTTAATGTGCTTTCAGTTATACATGATTCAAATGCTAATCATATTTTCCTTATTGTCTTTCAATTTTCATATGGACCTAAATTTAAGGGACTACCATTTGTTAGTATATTATCATAAACATTGTCACGATTGTGCCACGAAATATGTGTGAGTTATGAATAGCATTTAGAGGTACTTATATGTTGGCTGATCACCCATGCGCATGCGTTAGATATAACTGCTAATAGGGGCATGTTAGGAGACTTAGCAGTTAGTAGAGGTATATGGTCGTGGATACGACTTAATAGGTGCAAAGGGTGGGGAGAACATATTCTTACCGTATGGGCCACTATTACACTTTTCCTTTTAGTAATCTGGAAGCTCCGATGGAGATACGGGTAATCTTACCCCCTCAGGTTGGCTACTGACGTTATTGGAACATTATGCGCTTGGCCCCTGGAGCCCAAGTAGGGACTATGCCAGATCCCAAATATAGCCAGACAGAAGTGCCCATGCGCTGAAGGTTTTTTCTTAACTACATGTACACAGTAGAATGGTTAAGTGACTTAGTTGATGTCATGTCACCCTTAGTTCTAATCGTGGCATGGGATAATGTCACATCACGAAATAGTATGCTACCTCTTGTCCTTGTTTGGTTGTAGAGGTAGTCCATTGTTTCATTGATATAATATTGGGCCTTGTTATGATTGGACTATTTTACTTTTACTTGTGACTTTGTGATATATTTTATATTAAGTTCATATGACATATTTATATGTATCTTGTTACGTCCCTCTGAGGACCTAGTGATTTCTCCAGGTGTATATTTTTGTGACTTTATGCAGGTGTTCTAGCCAAGATCATGATCTTTTTTATTCCATCGAAGATGACTTTCTCTTAGATCGTCCTTCCTACTTTTGACAAATTCTTTCTTTGTATTGTAGTTCTTCTTATTTAAAATGGTTGTTAGTGGATTTGTCTCCACCCAACGACTTGTAAGATGACAATTCATAGTTGATTTATGATATCATTATTCTTTTATTTTGTGGATGAGATTTAGCATGCCATTGTTATACTGCATTTATAGCTTACATATATTTATTATACAGCTGGCATATCGAGGTACCTAGTCCTACGTATTTTAGGACTAGGGTATTACATATTTTTGTGGTGGCCCATACAGGTTTATGAATATATTGTTTGGTCACATGACTGTACCAAACAAGCCTGCATATAGGATTAGGGTCTAGGATCTCATCCACATGCTTGACCTCCTTCCTTGATTCCATTTTCGAACTCTCGTTGGACTACCTTGAATTTCATCCTGCTTGAATCCTTTTCTACCGTAAATCTTATCTTTTTCTTTCGTGCTTAATAGAGTTAAAGATGACTCGTACTAGGTATATATGTTCCATTGTTCTATTACACTATTAGCTGAATTCTTATAAGTTGGGTAGAAGGTCTCACAACCTAACATTCCCTTTGTCCTTATAACCAATTAAAAAGACATTAATATGTTTACCTAGACTATAGAGTTAGAGACCCTAACCCATTTGTTCGACTAAAGCCTTAGACAAGAAGACGTTAGGACAACTATATAGGGACAAACACCGGACAAGACGTAGATTCTTAAGGAACTTGAACTATTCACATTTTCTTTAATCTCCTCACATACTTATACTTTTGAACTATCTTGACTAATGCTGCTAATATAGCCTAATTTTGCAAGCTTACTCTTTTATCGAGCTTGTTCAAGGACGTATATTTTATTGGAGGCCTCCACTAACATATTGTATAATCAGAACCGGTACATTATGGTCTGATCAACCTTAGTGCGCTTGGTTCGCTCTTCATATAACTATTCTACATGGATTTAGATATAGTTGACTTGGCTTATTAAGACAAATATACTTGCCCTCTAGGATCTCATCCGCGACTACTTTGACAACTCTCTTTTGAACTATACAATCGCCTTTGAACCCCGTATTTATTTTCGATCACATCTTCCTTGAACTAACGCTCGTACTTGATAGCTAGACACAAAGTATTTCCTTAGTTTTCCATTCCACATAAGGCCATGATAGTTACATATACACAAGTGTAGTTATCCATCGACCAAGCCACATAACTACATCCTAGTCTTGAGTTACTCGTCCTTTTCCTTCGACCCTATATCTATTATCAAAACCTCCTAATCATTTAAAACTTTAGAATGATTATAATCGTTCCCTTAATCGTACCCCAATCTAGGAGGCTAATTTTCTCTCAAGAAATCATACCCCATGAACCTACTTATTCTCATCTTGATTTACTTAACTTCTAACCTTTTATTCTCGTGCGTTAACTAGTAACTCTCAATCATTGCCCAAACCATACCACGATTATTAAACCTAATCGAATTTTTCTCCCAATTGTTTTGCTTCCCTCTTTGAGGATTTTATTTAAACTCCTCTTTGATTCATACAACCCTATTTCTTATATGATTCCCTTGTGCGAAGATGAAAATTGGATCATAACACCCTTCGGTTAGAACATAGCTAGATTAGAAAATCCTATAGAGAAGATTAATGGTATAGTTGGTTAAGATGATTAAGTGATTACGAGGTATAATATTGGACATAAGTTAAAATATGTGATAAGTGTTCTTACGTGGGATTCACGAATGTGATATGGTGTTTTGATATGATAAAAAACTGATTGAAGGGGATTAGACAAGATAAGTCAATTGTTGAGGAAATTTTCATGTGATAATAAAGTATGGATTTTGATTAATTTTTGAGGTTAATGAGATATTAAAGAGGAAATTTTTCTAAGCTTTGGTGTTTAAAAAAAATCTATAATGAATATGAAATTCATGATTAAGATAGAGTTGATTTGCTTTCTACTAAATTGATGGAAGGTTTATTGAATTTCAAGTTTTGAGGAGATTATGAAAAACAAAACTTAGTTTGGAAGAAAAAGATAGGAGATTCAAAGTTTTGACTTATTGAATTTCTATTATGAAATATTGGGTTCAAATTATATTTTAAGGAGTTTGAAAACTTTGGGGAAGTTAAAATTTATGGAATATAAACTGAAAAAAAATAGAAGGAGAGTTGAGTATTGAAGATCAATGATAATTTTGTTAAACCGCAAAACTATGACGATATCAACTTAAAGTTGAAATTTTGAATATTGAGATTTGATGTTGAGAAAGTTATTACCTATTTTCGAGATTATACCATCACAGGATTGATGTTATTGTTAATTAGACGTGATAGGTTGTCAAATGATCATCTTCTAAATAACACCCATTGATTTTACTTTCCTAGTTATCTAAATCGCGAGCACCTAAATTACATTTTTTTTTGTTGCATTTTGTTTCTTCTCCACGCCCAATGATTTGATCATGATTTCTTATCGGTAAACTCTTGTATCTCCTCAAAGCCTATCGACCCTAGTTATTTCTTAATTTCAAAGATAAAATTCTTATATGTTGGGTAGGGTGTAAACCCACTAAAATTCACTATAGTTTTTATTTTATTTTTATACTTATTTATTTTGGTATTTGTACGTCGAGTGCGAATACGGATATGCGAAGTATATTTTTTTATAAACAAAAGTTTTACTATAAGATTTTCTTCTTATAGAAAATAAAAATATTTTTCAAAAATAGTATAAGATAAATATTTTTATTTGCTTAAAGTTATAAAATGCGTCGCGTCGAGAATTGCCAAACTTTATTTTATTTTTAAAGACTATTTTATTTTATTGTACAAATATAAGTAATAATTTAGAGAATAAATATTTTTCTTCTTATAAATAATAATTTACTATTTGCATGCAATGTAGATGAAAATAAATTCATGTATATTCTCATTTTTGAAATTATTTATTATTATTTTTTATTATTCATAAAGAGATTTTTATATTTTGTTTGATTAATATTTAATTAATTATGGTGATTTAAATTTGGAATTTATTTTATTGATTTTATTTTAAATAGTTTAAAAGTAAAGATGGGATTATCTAATTTAAAACTGGATTTGGATTTGATTGAATTGATTTTAAATCTATTTAAATTAAATAGTGAATTATCTAATAAGAATTTAAACTTCCTAATCCTTATCTAACTATGAGTCTCCACCTCCTATATAAGGAGAGCCTCGTTGCTCTTTTTTATGGAAATTTCATAAGCCCGTATTTCTCCACCAAAGTGTCGTACATCGTGTCCGTATCAAAACTCCATCGTATTAGCCGTGACCGCCTCGGGTCCGACACCGGGTGTCTTTTCATGAGAGTGTATTCTTTAAATATATAAAAAAATTCTTCCCATGTCCGACATGCCGGACACGATCCCCGTGTCGTACAGGACACGATCTACGCTAACTTACCAAATTATCGTATCGGACACACCCTCTACAAGACACAGTAAAACCCTAACCCTAAACCTAATCTATCACGCTGCCATAATCATCGACATCTGGCTGGAGCACTACCCAGCAGTCCGCACGCACCACCGCTATTAACTCTACCGGACCGTTCCCTGCCGCCACTACCCTCCTTTAGTCACCACTACAATGATCAACAACACCACCACTCAGCCACCGCCTCCTCCAAACTCTCCAACCACCCCGGTCGCCTTTTATCCTCGGCCAAACAACGCCACCACCGCTAACAACTTTTGCCACCACAGACTGCCACCCACACGACTCCTCTTCCATGACCACTTTTCGTCTCCGGCGACCCGCCTCCAACGTCAACACCCGTAGCCACCACGGCGGTAGCACACCATACAAAAGAAAGAAGAAAAAATACAAATCATCACAACCACCACCACTGACCTATCCACCCCCACACGACTCCCCGTCGAGAACACCGAGCACTTCCTCCTCCTGATCGTAGTGTCGGATCTCTCCGACGAGCCCCGGCATAGCCTGACCGCCTCCTAGCCACTCGAGCCCTCCGCGACCAGTCCCTGTCCTCACCTCAATGACCTCGAAGTCATGAGCCCCTCCACATCCACCAGATCTAGCCTCGACCAGATGACCACAACCCCTACGGCCTCCTTCGTCGTGCCACGTGCCAACTCCGATAAGTCTTCCGACTTTTTTTTGCTCTCTCTTTATTGTCTCTCCGCTCTTCCCCTCTTCCGCTCACTCTCTCTCTCTCCCACGACTTCCAGCCTCTTTTCCTTCTCTCTCACCCTCTCTTCTTCTCTCTTCTGCTTATTTCTTTGGGTATTGCTTTTGCAGTCTTTCTCACTCTCGAGTACAGAGAACCATAACATATATCTTTTTTTTTGAAATAATGGGTACTTGTGGCGAACTCGCCTCCTGAGGCTCAAACTCTCGACCACTTGAGCCGCATGCATCTCTCTTAACCACTAAGCTAGTGGTCATTTACACCATAACATATATCTTATTTTATTATAATTATAATTATAATTATTTTTATTTTTATTATTAGTATTGTCATGTTCTTTGATTTTTTTAAAGAGAGAACAAATGTTCTTGATTATGTGGTTCCTTTTCTATTATATATTTTTAGTATTTTTACTTTTTGTTTCATTAATAGTATTAATATTAATTAGAATTTTTATATATACAAGATTTACTAAGTATTAATATTATTTTGTTACTTATATATTTATTTCTATCATAAATGATAGGTAATATTTTGCAAAAATTATAATAGGGTTTTGGCCTACATTGATTTCAAACTGGGTTTTAGCCTAAAATATATTACAATATTTTTATGGTATTTTAAAATATAGTTCCTTGACCAAAAAAGTTATATCATGACAAAAAATTGGTTTTAGTCTTAAATAATTTTCTAGAATTATTTTGTATTTATCTAAAAATATATTTTGGAAATATAGATTCGACCTAAATATTATTTTGACAAAACCTAGAGTTTAGCCCAAAACAATTCTGATTATTTTAATGTATTTTCCCTAAAATTATTTTACTAATAAAATCTAGTTTTTAAATATTATAGATATTTTCTAAGCATAATATATGTATGTATTTCCACAAATTCTCTTCGAATATTTCCATTGATCGTGACTAATCGTGCACTCCCATTTTCTCGCATTCGGACCCTTTCGCAAACGACTATGGCTATTGGACAATTCGGGACTTGTCAGATCACCGCGTCCAACCAGGCAAGGTACCTTGACTTGTTTACTGCTTATAAATATTGCATCTTTTATTGTTTAGTTATTGCATATTTCCTGTTGTTTACTTCTAGTTCAACTAGTTGCATCTTTGTATTGTTCATGATTTACTTATTGTGCTTTCAATTATACATGATTCAAATGCTAGTCATATTTTTCTTGTTGTCTTTCAATTTGCATATGGACCTAGAGTTAAGGGACTACCATTTGTTCGTGTATTATCATGAACGTTATTACGACTGTGCTACGAGATATGTGTGAGTTATGAATAGCATTTAGAGGTACTTGCGTGTTAGCTGATTACCCGTGCACATGCGTTAGATATAACTACTAATAGAGGCATGTTAGGAGACTTAACAGTTAGTAGAGGTACATGGTCATGGATACGACTTAATAGGTGCATAGGGTGGGAAGAACACGTCCTTATCATATGAGCCATTATTGCATTTTTCCTTTTAGTAAGTCGGAAGCTCTACTGGAGATACGGGTAAGCTTACCCCCTCAGGTTGGCCACAGACGTTATTGGAACGTTATGCGCTTGGCCCCTGGTGCCCAGGTGGAGACTATGCCAGATCCTAATTATAGCTAGAAGTGCCCATGCGTTGAAGGTTTGTTCTTAACTGCATGTTCACAGTAGAATGGTTAGGTGACCTTAGTTGATGTCATGTCACGCTTAGTTCTAATCGTGGCATAGGGTAATGTCATATCACAGAATAGTGTGCTACCCCTTGTCTTTGTTTGGTTGTAGGGGTAGTCTACTGTTTCATTGATGGGATACTGGGCCTTGGTATGATTAGACTATTTTGATTTTACTTTTGACTTTGTGACATATTTTATATTCAGTTCATATGGCATGTTTATATGTATCTTGTTACGTCTGTCTGAGGACCAGGTGATTTATTCAGGTGTGTTTTCGTGACTATTCGTAGGTGTTCTCGCCAAGATCGTGATCTTCTCTATTCCTTTGACGGTGACTTGCTCTTAGATCGTTCTTGCTACTTTTGACGAATTCTTTCATTGTATTATAGTTCTTCTTATTTAAAATGGTTGGTAGTGGAATTCTCAGCCCAAAGACTTGTAAGATGATAATTAATAGTTGATTGGACTATTTTACTTTTACTTGTGACTTTGTGATATATTTTATATTCAGTTCATATGGCATATTTATATGTATCTTGTTACGTCCCTCTGAGGACCTGGTGATTTCTTCATGTGTGTATTTTCATGACTTTCTGCAGGTGTTCTAGCCAAGATCATGATCTTCTTTATTCTTTGAAGATGACTTTCTCTTAGATCGTCCTTCCTACTTTTGATAAATTCTTTCTTTATATTGTAATTCTTCTTATTTAAAATGGTTGGTAGCGGATTTGTCTCCACCCAACGACTTGTAAGATGACAATTCATAGTTGATTTATGATATCATTATTCTTTTATTTGTGGATGAGATTTAGTGTCCCATGCTTATACTGTATTTACAGCTTAAATATATTTATTATACGGCTAGCAAGTCGATGTACCTAGTCCTACGTATTTTGGGACTGGGCATTACAATGGGGACTATACTGCAGTTGACCCCTATGTTAGCAAAAGGTTGGTGTTTGCCGAACTAGTTCAACTAGCGTCGAAATGGAGGAGGTTCGCGGGCAGTCGCATGCGACAACTCGGCAAGTGATGTCTGCATCTGGCAGAAGGTGAGCAGGGTAGTTTATCGGGGTTTATTAGGAAATGTGGTGTAGTCGCCTGGTTAGCAAAAGAATAGGTTTATGCACACGAGCCCAAGCAGGCTCCGACGACATGCAATGTATGCGCAAAGCAAATGTCAAGAGAATGGTTTGGCGAGGAGAGGAGGGCTGGCTCTGGTCTACCAAGGATTAGAGTTAGGGAGATAGAGCTGCATTAGAGGAAGGATGAGGCAGTGTATGACTGAGTGAGAAACATAACCCTTATATATTGCTAAAGAAAGGGAAGGTTAGAGTTTCTCCTGGGGGCTCATCCTTGGGTTGCTCAGTGATGGTTGGGTCGGGCTGGCTCACTGTTATGTTGTAGAATATTTTTTTTCTTTTTCTTTTTTTAAATGCTTTGGGTTGAGAAAACATTACTTATCCATAATACATTAGTATATGCATACACATACCAATGATTTCTATTATAATCAAATCATCTCATAAATAAAACTAATAATCAGTATAATCATTACCAAATTATTATTAATCATTAATCAATCATTGCTTAATCATTTATAATTATTAACAATAATCATTTGCAATGATTACCTAAGTATTATATCTAATAAACTAAATAATTAGATAATCATTATCTTAATAAAATAATAGAAATTCTTTTACATCCTTCATATGAAATACCAATCATCGACCTTAGGGTTATAATAGCCACTAATTTTTTGAAATACGGGATGGAGGTCTTATACCAATTCACTTGGCTAGGACTGTCTATCCCTTTATTAACCCCATTTACAGCTCTCTTCACACCAACACACAGAAGCTCCCTCTCCCTCTTCATAGAACCTTCCTCTCCATAGAAGCTCCATCTCTCTCTTCACAGAAGCTCCCTTACCCTCTTCAAAGAAGCTCATATCCCCTATTTTCTCTCTTCGTAGAAGCTCATATTCCCCTTTATCCATCTCAGAACCAAATCCTCTCCATCACAGAACCAAAATTCTCCTCCACCCTCATACATACTATCCTCAAACTCTAACAATAGCCCTCTAGGTAAAAAATTCATAATCTTTTTCCTTCTTCATGGATCATAGCATTAAAATAGTATGCTCGCACGAAGGTATAGTAAATGGGTTATGTTACGAAGGAGGAGAAATTTAATTTTTTATAACTTATCACACTATTACTTTACAAAAATTTTGTATTTTTTTACTGAACGCTTTTCTATTAGTTACGAATTTAGTGTAAGTCTATTTTTGGTTCTCATGTTTACTAATAGATGGCGAAGAAAAATAAAATTTTATTCTTGAGATTAATTCATAATCACCATATATTAGTTTATATGTTATTCTAGTATCATCATCATTTGCTAATAGAATTCGTGATGGATATTTTTCTAATTAACAGCATGTTAATACGGGTGCTAGTTCTTCTTCTAAACCAATTGCTCCCTTGTTAGATGATGATAACGAAAAATAGTGATGATTTACTTAAAAATATAGATTATGAGGTAGATGATGGTGCGAATAATTCTAACACTCCGGATTATTTATAGGACAAACATTTGATAGTTGTTCTAAATTTGGAAATTTTAGAAGTAATATAGCAACTAAACATAATTTTAGTTGTTAGCTAGTGCTATAAATAATGCTTATAGAATAATATATATATACTTGTGATCAACTGAGTTACAATTGGAGAGTATATGTCAAACCCATCAAACTAGCAAAATAGTTAAAGTTAGTATATCAGAAAATCGTCATTCCTGTTTAGGTGGAGCTACAACGGGACGTCATCGCCTATCTACCACTGCATGGATTAGGACCATAATAATTGATGTAATTATAGATAATCGGTCATATAGTGCATCACAAATTGTCAAAGATACACACAAGGAATATCGTATATATATATATATATATATATATATATATATATATATATATATATATATATATATATATTACTTATTCCAAAGCCTGGAGAGCCCGAAAGATGGCATTAGGTGAAATGGTAGTTATGTTGAGGCATGTGCTAATCTTGAGGAGTATGGGTTTAAAATTATGAATTCGAATCCAGGTAGTATATGTTTTCTTAAGACTTCCGAGTACAACAACTTTTAAAGAATTTTTATTTGTTTCAAGGTGTGCATTGACGAAGTTTTAAGGGATTGTTTACCTATTATTAGTACTGATGTAACTTTTATTTTATCTAAATATCAAGGTATCTTATTTATTGCTTGTGCTCCTGATCCTAACTATCTATTGTATCATATTGCTTATGTTATTGCTGAAGGTAAAAATACTGACTCTTGGTCTTGGTTTTTAAATGCTTTTAGAATATATTTTGAAAGTTTTTAATAAATGGAGTAAAATTTTATTTATATCTGATAAAAAAAAAAAGAATTAATACGTGCTATGTAATCTACTTTTCTAGAATTGGCTCTTTTTTTTTTCATATTCAACATTTTAAACAGAACATTAAGCTATTGTGAAAGAAAATAATTTTATAACTTGTTGGACTCACTTGCTAGATCGTACAATCAAACAAATGTAGAGTATTCATTTAAATAAACTAAGTTGAGAACATGATTATGTACAATTGGCGTGTTGGTGTAAATGATAAAAGTTATGATTTTGCATATTGGATTACAACGTATGCTCCTTATCCAAGATTAGATATTAACACTTTTAATCTTGCTAAATGTTTTAACAACTGGATTAAGAATTTATGAGATAAACTAATAACTAAACTTCTCGATAATATTAGAGACAAGATTATCACACTTCAAGACAAAAACATAAACATAGCTACAAACTTAGACAGTGCTTATTATCCGAAGATGTTAAAAACTATGGCCCGTATTGCCAATGAGAGGCACCAACTAAAAATATTATGTATTTATAGTAATTTGTTTGAAATAATATACCATGCAACAAGTAGAACATATATTCTACGATTAAATGACAGATCTTGTTCATGCTTAAGGTGGTATCTACTTATATACCATGCACATATACCTATTTTGCTTGTAAATATTACAATCATAATATTAAAAGTTATTATCATGTAATATTTGTTATGGAGATATTAAGAAGTGTATACGAGCCACAAATGGAACCAATTTTAGTTCCTTAAAACATTAAAGCTGCTTTGATTAAGGGAGAAATTGGACTACCAAATGTTCAACGCAAAGCCGAAAGACTAAGAAGAATCGCATCAAACCACGTGAATCATCACAAGAGAACTTCGTTGTGTAGCTCCCCTTCCCGAAAATTTTAAATTTTTTTATTTTTTTATTCTTATTTAAATGGTGATTTTAGATTATTATAAATATTTATTTAGTTAATTATTACGATAGATGATTTAGCCATGGTTGAGATTTGGAATACAAGACGACTAGGAATCATGGCACGGTTAGTGCAGTGGCGTGCTTTGACTAGTGTATTAGCCCTGGTAGGGGAAGGCCGAGCCATAGTGACGTCATAACTAAGAAAACCAGACCAAGTTGCGACTTAACCCGTGCCGAAGGTTTGTATTTATTATTTAAATATATTATTGAGTTTTCGGGAACCCTGTTGTACCAAACCTGTCCAGATTGGACCCAAGTCAAATCCAAGCCTAGGTAGGCATGTAGTGGGACCAAGTACGGCCTTGTAGACATGTTTGGTTAATGCAAATATTTTGTATATATATTTAGGAATTGGCAATTATTTTCTAAATAATTGTTATATGTACATTATATGTATTATTATTATTAAATAATGTTTTACAAATTTTGTATGATCATCTAAAACTAGATAAGTAGTGTGCGCGTTGTATCCATCAAGAATGACAATCAGCCTATTATTGATTGTCATTAGGATCAGTATTTATTATTATTTATTATTATTGGTTTATTGTATTTTATTATTATTATTAAATATATGATATGTATATATATATATATATATATATATATATATATATATGTGTATACATATTTTTAGGAATAAGACACTATGTTATGAATATATTATTAGAAATGGATTGTACTTCACTGACCAGTTCTGCGAAGTTGAATGTGTCGTCGAGGCTTGAATCGTGCATTTAGCAGCACTTTCCTTAAAGTGTTTCGGGCACTCCAGTAACGTCTTGGAGTCAGCACGCCAGAACACCCAGGATAAGACAGCCTTTATGTCGGAGGTTCACTAGACGCTGTGAGACACCGGCGTAGGGAAGAACACCTTTCTGGAAACTTTGGAAGAGAAAAGAGAGAGGAATGAATTCTCAGATTCTGTGTGTTTTGGACTCAGAAATCTGTTGTATTTATAGATGAATTAGTGTTGTTTCGTGAAGTCGCGACCCTCCCGAAACAACATTCATTTACCTGTTCGCAGATTCATTCACCCTTTCGTTGTGTGGGCTGCTACAAAAAATAGGAATTCTCGGGACGAGAATCGCCGCAAGGAGCCCGAGGCCCGAGGGCCGAGCCAACGCCGCTCGCCCGATGCCACGTTGCCTAAGTGCACAAATGCATCTACAATGCGCCACTATCGCCTCTACGCCCGAGCCCGTGCCCGATCCGGAGCCGGAGCCGGTGTTGCCGGTGGCAACACCGGCTACATTTTCATGAAGAGGTTAAAACAACAACCATTGGTCACCCACTAGCAACCCTTTGGTTGTTGCACACTCCACATGAGTGCACATTCCTATTTAAGCATTCCCAAAACCTTTCTCTTTTCCGATGTGGGACTAAAGTCCTTTTTCTATCCTTTTGATCTTTTAAGAACAACAAAGGGATTAATTAATTCCAACAATCCCCCACTTGTTCCATAAATGATGGAAAGGAATTCCAGAATACATCACTTAAAAAATGTTAATACAGTTAGGTATCTTTCGATTTGAACCAAACCTTAGTAGATGCAACACAAGATTTTATCGGAATCTCTGGTAGCTGGGCTTTGAACCAGTTTTTCCTTGTGATAAAATCGGTGTTACTTTACACACATTCTTTTGTAGTTCTTCGCCTACATCTCTCGCTTAGCACTATTAATGGCCATGTGCTGATCCTGTCTCGTAAATTTTTATAAGATAAACTCCAGATCTTACTGAGACGGCACCATCTCTAAATTCACATAGGTGAAGTTCTTTCAGTATCTCTGTTGCTTTACAAATACATGTCAACATTACTGAACTTCATTAAGAGTTTTATAAACTCAACCCTCAAATTGCAACAGTCGACATAATCATGTCGTATACATCGAAATCAACAGTTTGTTGTTACCCATTGAATCTAAGGTTAAGGTTTTCTTAACATTAGATTGGGTTGCCACTGTTGTTGGAACTCTTACTCAAGGAGTTTCAATCCCATACCTCTCGAGGTAGACTTTACTAAATCCCTAGCTAGTGGTTTAGTAAAGGGATCAGCTAAGTTATAGCTGGTACGCACATACGTAAGAGAAATGATTCCATCTTTGATCAATTTCCTTACGTAGGTATGTCTTAGACTTATATGTCTAGACTTCCCATTATACACTTTGTTGTAGGCTCTTGCTAGAGTAGCTTGACTATCGCAATGTATTGACACTTTTGATACATTCTCTTTAGCCAGCGGAACTTCTAATAGAAGATCCCTCAACCACTCAGCTTCTTGTCCTGCAGAAGCTAGAGCCACAAACTCTGACTCCATGGTCGAATGGGTAATGCACGTTTATTTCTTGCTCTTCCAAGAAATTGTCCCTCCGGCTAGCGTAAATACCCAACCTGCCGTAGATTTGTTATCCCCGACACTTGATATCCAACTAGCGTCAGTATATCCTTCTAATACGGCAGGAAATCTACCATATTGTAATCCAAGATTCTTGGTTTTCAAAAGATAACCAAAAATTCTTCCGATAGCCCTCCAATGCTCATTACTAGGGTTGCTAGTAAATCTACTCATTTTACTAACTGTAAATGCTATATCAGGTCTTGTACATTGTATTAAATACATAAGACATCCAATAGCACTTGCGTATTCTAATTGAGCGACGGCTCTTCCAGAATTCTTTTCTAGTTTAACACTTGGATCAAATGGAGTGTTCACTTCTTTGAACTTTAGGTGTTTGAACTTGTCTAACACTTTCTCAACATAGTGCGACTGCGTAAGTTCAAAACCCCCACTATTTTGTATTACTTTGATCCCCAAAATAGTGTCAACTTTTCCAAGATCTTTCATCTTGAATGTGGAAGTTAGAAACCTCTTCATTTCTGTAATTCCACTCATCTCGTTGCTAATGATCAACATATCATCAACGTAGAGACAAAGAAATATCACAATATTTCTATATACTTTAGTGTATAAACACTTATCACAAACATTGTGAACAAAGCCATCAGAAATTATGACTGAGTCAAATTTCTGATGCCACTGCTTTGGTGCTTGTTTTAATCCGTACAAGGATTTAACAAGTTTGTATACCTTTTGTTCATTTCCTGGGAGCACGAACCCTTCTGGTTGCTCCATGTAAATCTCCTCATCGAGATCTTCATTTAAGAATGCCGTTTTGACATACATCTGATGAACATTAAGATGATGCAATGAAGCTAACGCAAACAATATTCTAATTGTAGTCGTTCTTGCTACTGGTGCATATGTGTCAAAATAATCAATTCCTTCTTTTTGTCGAAATCCTTTAGCTACTAGTCTAGCCTTGTAGGTGTTTAAAGTGCCATCACTATGATACTTTTTCCTGAACACCCACTTACATCCAATAGGTTTTGAACCTTTGGGCAGATCGACAATTTCCCAAGTGTGGTTAGACATTATCGAATCCATTTCATCTTGGATAGCTTCTTTCCAAAAAGATGAGTCCCGCGAAGCTATTGCTTCCTTAAAGGTTTTAGGATCATCTTCCACCTGAAGAATGATAGGAATCTTTCGAATAAATTTCTCTGTATTTCTTTCCACTAAGTAAAAGGAAATAAGTTGAGAATCTATTTCGTCAGGTCCTAGATCCTTAGCCTTTCGAACTCTCTTGCTGATCCGAAGCTCGGGTTGTTTTTCAACTAACCGTGAAGAGCTCTCCTCACGAGACTCTTCATTAGCAGGAATTTCAGGATCCTTATTCTTAGTAATAAGATTCTCGAAAAATTCCACATCTCTAGATTCGACAATAATGTTAGACTCTAAGTTTAAAAGTCTATATGCCTTACTATTAGCAGCATAACCTACAAAAGCACTTTTGATTCCACGAGGACCTAATTTGGTCCTTTTAGGATCCATATTTTTGTAATAAGCTATGCACCCCCATACTCTAAAATAACTGATATTAGGCTTACGGCCTTTCCATATCTCATATGGTGAAATACTAGTTTTCTTCAAAGGAATTCGGTTCATTATATGACATGCAGTAAGTAAAGCTTCTCCCCACAAACTAAATGATAATTCAGAATGCATTAGCATTGCATTTATCATTTCTTGATACGTTCTATTTTTTCTTTCTGCTAGTCCGTTCTGTTGAGGTGTCCGTGGTGCAGAACAATCATGAATAATACCGTTTTCTTCACAGAAGGTATTAAATTCAAAAGAAAAATATTCACCACCTCTATCACTTCTAAGTATTTTAATCTTTCTACCAAGTTGATTTTCAACCTCTGATTTATATATTTTAAAAGCATTAAAGGCTTCATCTTTATGCTTTAATAAATATACATATGTAAATCTAGAGCAATCATCAATGAAGGTAATAAAGTATTTATTACCTCCTCGAGATAATGTGCCATTAAATTCACATAAATCAGAGTGAACTAAATCTAGTAGATTGGTATTACGCTCTACACTGTGAAAAGATTTTTTAATCATTTTAGATTTTGCACAAATTTTACACTTATCTAAATCTTCAGAATTACATAAAATTAATTCAGATTTAATTAACCTTTTCATAGTGCTAATACCTATATGCGCTAATCTACTATGCCATACAGTAGAAGACTCAATCATGTAAGCAGAAGTAGAAACTTTATTGATATTATTCTCAATGATACAAAGTTTTATCATACCCTCATCGGTATATCCCTTTCCAACAAACACTCCATTACGGGTCAATATTAATTTGCCCGACTCAAAGGCAGACTTTATTCTTGGTTTATCCAACAAGACTCCACTGACGAGGTTCCTACTCATATCCGGGACGTGAAGTACGTTAGTCAGAGTTACTTTCTTCCCGAAAGTGAATTGGATTTCCACATCACCTGTTCCGACGACCGTTGAATGTCCTTTATTTCCCATCTGAACTTCTTGTCCATCATTGACTTCAGAGTAGGTCTTGAAAGCTGCTTTGTCGTATAAAACATGAACAGTAGTACAAGTATCGTACCACCATCCTGGAGCCTTCCCTTTGACCGTCATGAGTTTGCTCACCGTAGCAATTATGTCATCTGTCTCAGTGAGATTTACCTCGCTGTTTTGGGCCTTTCGAACCCGACAGTCTCTGGCATAATGTCCTGCTTTGCCACATACAAAACAGCCGGTCTTGGGTCCTTTAGCGGTGCTGAAATTCTTAAACTTTTGTTGGTCCTTCTTAGGACCGAGAAAGTTCTTCTTTCCTGCAGGTCTCTTGCCTTTCGCGCTCACCGCGTTGGCTTTAGAAACTCTGCTGTTCTCGGATTTCTGTCTTTCCTTCGATTCCTCTTCGATTCGAAGGTGTTTTTGAATCTGTTCCAGTGAGAAATCCTCAGAGCTGTGAAGTAGTTTCTTTCGATAACTATTCCAAGATGCTGGCAATTTAGTAATTATAGCACCGACTTGGAATGGTTCCGGATGTTCTATCTTCACAGCCCTGAGTTTGTTGACTAGAACTTGTAGTTCGTGTACTTGGGCCAGTATAGACTTTGTATCAACCATTTTGTAATCAAAATACTTTGATATAAGAAATTTCTTTGTACCTTCTTCTTCTGCTCTGAATTTGAATTCCAGAGCCTTCCAGATGTCAATTGCCGAAGGATTTTCTGTGTAGAGGTCGTACAGTCTGTCCGACAGGGTGTTCAGAATGTGACCACGGCACAGCAGTTCGTCCTCTTTGCGCTTTTTACGTTCTGCCTTGACCGCATCAGAATCTGTTGCAGTGGGTTCTAGAATGGGTGGCAGATCTGGATCGAGGACGTAGTAGATCTTCAGTACTGTCAGGAGGAAGATCATCTTGCCTGCCAGCGTGTGAAGTTTGTCCCGTCGAAGCGATCTAGTTTACTAGATCCTGGTTCATGACCTTGATGCTCGAATTGCAAGCCTCGAACGCCATTATTTGCAACACTTTAAGATTGTTAGAAATGGATTGTACTTCACTGACTAGTTCTGCGAAGTTGAATGTGTCGTCGAGGCTTGAATCGTGCATTTAGCAGCACTTTCCTTAAAGTGTTTCGGGCACTCCGGTAACTCTTGGAGTCAGCACGCCAAACACCAAGATAAGACAGCCTTTATGCCGGAGGTTCACTAGACGCTGTGAGACACCGGGTAGGAAAGACACCTTTCTGGAAACTTTGGAAGAGAAAAGAGAGGAATGAATTCTCAGATTCTGTGTGTTTTGGACTCAGAAATCTGTTGTATTATAGATGAATTAGTGTTGTTTCGTGAAGTCGCGACCCTTCCGAAACAACATTCATTCACCTGTTCGCAGATTCATTCACCCTTTTGTTGTGTGGGCTGCTGCAAAAAATAGCAATTCTCGGGCGAGAATCGCGCGAGGAGCCGAGGCCCGAGGGCCGAGCCTACGCCGCTCGCCGATGCCACGTTGCCTAAGTGCACAAGTACGTCTACAATGCGCCACTATCGCCTCTACGCCCGAGCCCGTGCCCGATCCCGAGCCCGAGCCCGGAGCCGGTGTTGCCGGTGGCAACACCGGCTATTTTCATGAAGAGGTTTAAACAACACCATTGGTCACCCCTAGCAACCCTTTGGTTGTTGCACACTCCACATGAGTGCACATTCCTATTTAAGCATTCAAAAACCTTTCTCTTTTTCGATGTAGGACTAAAGTCCTTTTTCTTTCCTTTTCATCTTTTAAGAACAACAAAGGAATTAATTATTCCAACATATATATATATATAGTGTACCTGTGTAGATATGCATAATAATAAAGATATGTGTGTACGTGTATATATA
>JANAVB010008724.1:0-26465 GCA_029216955.1 Iris pallida | reverse complement strand
CCTGTATGTCTCCTTTTAAATCGTATGATTGTTTAAGTTCTGAGACTTTGATTGTGGGGGTTTGACCTAGAAGGAGTTGAACATTTTAATTTTGAGGATGAAATTTTTCTAAGTGGGTAGACTTGTAACACCCAGTTCTCTAAAATGAGGGTAATTTTGAAATTTTGTAATTTTAATCATTATTGATTTGACATTTAAATCATGATATGATTTTTGGTAATTTTTAAATCATTTTAAAACTATTTAAAATCATGACTTGTAATTTTGATGTTTTGCTAGTGAAACCCTAGAGACTGTTTGACCTAGAGCCTAACCATGTGATTAGGATATTTTAATGTCATTTCTGGCCTAAGAATATTTTGTATTTGACCTCTTTAAATTATTTTGATATTTATTGCGTTGGTGATTGTTGATTTTGACCTTTGATAGGTGTGATTTTGTGATGGTTTTGTGTCCGTCGGACACGTATCAGTTTTTTTTCAAATGTTTGATGTGCCTCAAAGAGATTTTTTTTATTGCTGATTTTTTTTTGAAAAGTATTTGAATGAGATTGTTTTCTGCATGTGTTTCCTGTGATTGCTTTGTTTTAATTTTGAGGACGAAATTTTTTTAAGGTGGATAGATTTGTCACCCCCAGTTTTCAGAAACAGGGGTATTTTTATCATTTTATATTTTTGAATATTTTAAAATTTATTTTATTATTTATGATATTATTTTGGGGTTGAAATTTATTTTATTATTTATGATATTGTTTTGGGGTTATTTGAGTCGGGTTCGAATTTCAACTCAATCCGACTTGAAACGGGGACCCGGGGTAGTTTGACTCTAGTGGGACCCACACACTAGTTAGGCATGGCCCACATGATATTAATTTTAGTCCACATGATAGAAATATTTTAGTTAGAGGTTAGACTAATTATTATGGATAAGGTTAGTGTGATTAGAGACTTTAGAATGACTAATTTAGCCCCAACCAATTAGCCCTTTCCTAATACTCATAGAATAGGTTAGTGGGGGCATTTTGGACCTTACCATAATAGGACAAATAGCCCCATATGGCCAGCCACTTTGGGAGAGGATAGGCTCAAGTTCATTTCATTATTCTCATCCACACTCTCTCTCTTGTTCTTCCCCAAATTCCTAGAGAGCAATCCCTAGCAATTTCTCCACCAAATCCTTCCATTTCGCCACCAAATCTTCTTCTCTCCTTCTCCATTCTAGCCAAGGAGGAAGCTACCCAAGTTTGGAGGATTCGGAGCTCGTTCGTGTCCTTTTGGAATCTCTACGTGTCGGTGTCGCTCCAGGAAGGCTTTTCTTCGATTCGATCTACCGGGAGGTATAAATCCCTTCTCCTTTTCATTTCCTCATGCATATAGGTCTATTTTGAACCCATAGGAATGACCCCCATGGTTGTATCTCCATTTGTGTCCATTTCGTGTCCATTTGGAGGTCATAGGAGTGTCCTTTGTTTGTGGTTGTGTCCATGTGGAAAAACCCCAAATTTGGACACACTATGTGTTGTTGTTATGTATGAATGAATTATTACATGTTTAATCTCATATTTTTGTATTGGAGATGTGTTCTATAGTGTCTCATATATATATATATTAGTGTAGAGAGTGAGTTCTTGATATATTATATATATACTTGTGTTCTTTTGTCTCAAACTACCCAAATCCGTCATGATTTTTATCCACGTTTTTAATTTCAGTCCTAACTTAGAAATATCGTAACTTCTAGCTCAAAGCTCGGTTTAATCTCCCGTTTTTTTTAAAAGAAGCGTATTGAAGTTAGCTTTCCAAAACATATATTAATAGCCTAATTCCTTCTGTAACTTTCTGAAAAATTATTTGAGTGTCAGCTGTATGAAAGATATGCGTTCTCGGTGTTTTTGCGATTCCGGGAGTTTTCGGAAATGAAAACGCGATCCGTTTGAAGTTTCGGAAAGATAACACATAGATCTATAACATACTTTAATCCTAGATTTTAATTCATGCTAAGAAGGTACAGTATTGATTATTAGTAGGAGTTACTATTTGGCATATGCATTTTGTGCACCCTTATGTGTATATAATGTTCTATTTGATTTTAACCCATGTTAATGTATATACATTATATAATTAAATAGAGAATGCAAGCATAAGTAAATATTTAAATAAATGATATATGAGGTGTAAGTATCCTATCTAATGTATGCATGTATAAGTATGGCTTGTAATGAATATGTAGGTTCCATAATATGTAATGTATGGTGCATATAGTAGTACAAGAGAATAAATGAATGATGAATGAATGCAAGCATGAATATAATGTAATAGTAGATATAATGTATGCAATATACAAGTTAATGAGTAATGTTCTATGTTAACAAAATCCTATATTACCTCATGTACCCCTTATACTATGTAGACACTATCACACTTGACACTTTGTTCACTTACACTTTGACACTCTTTGATATGTATACACTATGTATGCCCATTTAACCCTCACTTGCCCCTTTGCCATGTTCACATACACATACATAGCCTCTTAAATAAGTATTTATGAATACAGTTAACTTAGCTATGTATGTATATTATATATATGTTAGCATATTGTGTTGTAATATATAAGTTTATATAACCATTTGAAATACCATGATTATAGACCTAATATTGAATACCAATATATGCATGTGTATATATGTGTAGACATATATAGTTTAAAGTAATACATTATCTAGTGTATATCCAATGTGAATTCTTGCCTATTTGAGTATTGAATAATTGCATGCTATATAGAGTTGGGTGTATGTTGGCTTGTATAGCCTTGTATTGATGTGTGCTTGCTAGGATAGTCTTGGTTAGGCCTAGTAAGACTTGCTGGGTTAGGACATGACCTAGTTTGACTAGTGCAGTTGACCAGAGTTGACCAAGGGTTGACTTTGGCCTAGTTTGACCTAGATTCATATAGAATACATTGTAGTGCTTTATATTACCCTTCTGGACATGTTGTGACTTGTGCTGTTCCAATTAGGAGCCAGACACCTTGTAACCTGTGTTGCTTTAAATAGGACTCTGTGGCTTCAGTCGGACCCCCTATACTTATCAGCTGTTCAGGTTATCAAGCGAGTACATTCTCTGATCGTTTCATACTTGTCACGAATTATATTCTCACTCTAGATTACTTTTACTTGATGCTATCACGTGTTTGCCAGGAAATATAAAAGAACAGAACAATTATCGAAGGACCGAACTTTTACTTCACGTTACAAACTCACTTGTATAAAGAAAGCCTAGGGACAAAAACTTAGGTACAACAGTCTAAGTATAATTGTTTATTTTAGATTCTGGGGGGTGACGATAGAGGCTCGGGAAGGCGACGGCAGCCCTGCCTTACTCCTTGGACGATCGATATGCAGTCTTGGCTCCTATGAAAAGATAGTTGGCGTTGATGGAGAAATGCTCTTCTTGCTCCTCTGTTGCTCTTCTGGCTTCTCTCTCTCTGTGTGTATTTCTCTCTGACTATGGGGGAAAGTCTCTCTGGATATACGTATTTCCTCTGATGTTGTATATATTATATTTTTGTATATCTCTGCAAGGGAATGGCACCCTGCTATTTATAATAGTGGGATGTGATCATTAGGGTTGCCAATGATTAGCTCTTGGAGATGGCGGCGGCCTGGGGATTGATCAATCCAGGCTGTTCGTTTCTGATTATGACGAATCCGAGCCATTAGGTGTAGATTACACCAAATCCCATTAGCAATTAATGCTGACTGGAATAAATCTTCCTTATAATAATCTTCTGATATCTGCGAATAAATTAGATCTATTCTTCTGCCATGTGTCCTAGATTATGGGATTTGACCCAATCTTTAATGGCAGCAAATCTGAGGAATTAATCGGTTTAGGACACGTGTCCTAGGAGCTGCTGGGGAATCTGGACCGCATGACGAGCGAGCCGCATATGAATTTGAGCCGCATATGGTTAAGCCCACGTGTCAGGGCTGTTTGGGCAGTGGCCCTCACTTGAGTCCTCGAACCATAGGGGAATAATCCTTGTGAGCCGCATAGGTTCATATCCGCCCGAGCCGCATGGACATGATCCTCTTGAACCGTATGAGAAGTCCTTGCTCGAGCCGCATGAGGCTTTCTTGACATGAGCCGCATAAGACAGATTCACTCTGGACCGCATGAGAAGTTCTTTGCTCGAGCCGCATGAGGCTTTCTTGGCCTGAGCCGCATAGGACTCATTCTGAACCGCATGAGAAGTGAGGTGCATACGAACACCCACGTGGCAAGGCCACGTGGCATTTTTATGGATCTAGAGGATTTGTGTCAGAGATCTCTTTTCTCTTCTCTAGAGATTCATCATTATGACAGAGTCATGATTACCTGCTTTTTGTGTCAGGGCTGTCAACTTTTCAGAGGGGTCAGCCGTCAAAGCAATTAATGCAGCATGGGTCGGAGGGGAACACTGTCAGGCCACGTGTCTTCTGAGCTGCATGGAATGCCTTGGGCCACATAGCTCTTATGCCGCATGACTCCCTGAGCCGCATACGTTATCTGAACTGCATGGGGTTCTTTGGCCGCATGAGTTATTTTCTTTAGTATTTTCCATGCTTCTATAAGACCCCCTTCAAAGTTTTCAATTTATAAAAATTAAAATACTTTGAATAAGAAGCATGGCTGTGTTTTTTTAGCCGCATATGAAATCCTGACCGCATTGAAGTCCTGGCCGCATGGATTGTTCAGCCACATAGGTGACTCAGCCGCAGGGGACTGTTCAGCCGCATAGCTTCTTGCCACGTCATTATTTGCCACGTATGGCAATCTTTAGCACTTAAATGTTGTTGATTTTTTAAAGGCCGCCGTTTGGTGCGGGATCCGAGGAGCTTGGCCTTCATTTTCGGCGGCTTATTTTAATAACCGAAGAGTTGGTTTACGTGTATGCACGGGGATCGAAACGCTCCGTCTTTGTTTATAAATACGGGTGACTTTAGCCGGAGGGACTTCTTTACCTTCTCTTTCATTCACTCTTTTTCCTGTCTTCTTTTTCTGATCTTCCTTGTCTTCTCGTCGAAGCAATGGCTCCTAAATTTTCTAAAGTTATTTCTGCCGTCGCGAAGGGCAAGAGGGTGACGTCCTCGTCAGCCGTCGAGCCTGAAGCGCCCGAAGTGCCCTTTGACGTTCGTCCTGCCTTTAAGGGTAAGGGTTGCATTTGGATCTTGAGTACCCATGGCTCTGCTGTATATTTATGCACAAGCCTCCTTCCAAGTTGATAGCAGAGCCGCATATGCTGTATGGGCCGTATGACCTTTTCAAGCCCAAACCGCATAGACAATGCCCTATGTTTGAACCGCAGAAGAAGGATTTAAACACATAAAGTCTCCTCTGAACGGAGCCGCATATGTTTTGAGCAGGCTGAACCGCATACCGTTTTGCGCCGCATGAGTTCTTCTGTTAGAACTGTGTATATTCGTCCAATCCGTAAAAGCTATCGATCTAGAGTCATATAGAACTTCCATCTGATTTGGGCCGCATGAGACTGTAATGACTCGAACCGCATAGGCTTCATCGAAACTGTATTTCTTGAGACCCAACTGGACTGGAGCCGCATAAGACATTATTGACCTGAACCGCATAGGCTTGTGAGAGCTTCTTTATTCAGTAATTTTTTTGTTTTAGCCATCTTTTAATCCTGTTCCTTCTTTCTCTCCTTTTTTTTCCAGTGAACCTCCCAACCAACCCAGCAGGAGAGCTCCTTGTGGGTTCAGCTCAGTATGCCGCAGATGTGCAGCTTGACGAGTTAATCCGTCGTATAGGGGATCAGCTTCCCACTAATGAGCCTAGGGAGAGAGTGGCTGCTATTAATAAACAACCTTTCCGCTTTCTTTGTTCAATGATGAATTCGGAGAAGTTGGATGGAGAATTTCTGAAACCGGCTTTTCTCTTTGGGGACGTCTTTTCCATAAAGAACTCCCGATTGCTGGATGTCTCAGGGCACTGGGATTTTTCTGTAGACGGGATAGAGATTCATATCCCCGAGATGGAGCGGCATTATCCTCTCTCATGGTTTAACATGGTACCGGGGGGCAGGACTATGGTGGGCTCCCTGACTCCCGTTCAACAGGGAATGTTTGTGAGCAAAATTCACTACAACGGACGCACGGGTTTAGTATGTACGGGCAAGGAATCCGTGAATCGGACTGTGATGGGGCAGCTCCCGGGCACTTTTGTAAATACAACTGGCCCTAATTTTACCTTCACCCTAGCTGATACTTTTCTAAATCAGCTTGCTCACAAGTGGTCTTATCCCATAGGCAGGTTGTCGCTGCTGAATTGGATCAACCCCATTCCCACATGGACTAATCTTACCACATGGATTTTGGAGAAGTATGGGGACTTCCTTCAGGAAATTGATCTCTACTATGCCGTCAGGGGTACCTGCTACAGGTTGCCCATTAACAAGCCCTTGTTTATGGCTCTATTGGAGCTGTATAATCGGCGTACAGGGACTTTCTTTGCCTCCGGAGGAGAACTGGGGCTTGCTCTTCATGAAATGAACACTGTGTCTAGATTGCCGTAGGGAGGTGAAGCTTTTGAAGTGTATACACCGACGAACGATGAACTCGAAGAGCTAGATCGACGGTTTCCTGGTTTCGTCGTCGTGTACCAAGAACTGTTGTGTCATCATAGCGCCTGCCATCAGATGGCTATCAAGAAAGTAAATAGTTCAGAAGGGAACGCCCCTCACACCAAGGCCTGGATTTTATATCTTTTCAAGTTGCGTCCTTTTGGTCAAGTTTCGTCTCGAATTCCTCGAACCCCGGAGGAGGTGAAGGATATGATGTCGAAGGTCAAGAAGTCGAAGTCTACCCGTGACCGGTTTGGGAGTAGCACTGACTCCCTCAGTTATTTCTACTATGGTACCCGAGAGATGTCCGATAAAGCGATCTTAGCTGGGTTCTTGATGGTGTAGCAACGTAACTGTGTAGTCTCGGGCGGCGCAGGTTCTATAGAAAGGATCAGCCACCATTTCATTCTTCCTGCTGTAAAATTGGTCTTCAAGGTAAGACTGGCGCTCCTCCCGGCCATGGTGTGTAGCATACACCACGGCCTTCGTGCCTTTTCATCCAAAGTTATTGCTCGTGATGTTTCGATGGACTTTACACGGATAGAACTACCATACCACTACCTCATGGGGTGGTTATTGATGCACTATTGGTCGTTGATGAGGCCGGGACCTGATGAAAATGTTTCTGTTGATGACGCCTTCCTTTTCCGGTATCATCATCAGCCTTGGGAACATGATACCATGCCGGCCTGCCGAAAGGCGTTGGCAAGAATTGATGGGCCCGAATTCTTCATATCTCTTCCTGAGTTCACCTCCGACGAAGTGAGGATGGTATATATTGACGGCGTTGATCCCCCCAATCTTTTATCTGAGAAGATGCTTCTTTGGTTACGCAACATCCGTCCCGCGCACCTGGTGTATCGTTACCGGAATAGAGTATACCTGGAGCCTTATCTGCCCAGTAGATTTTCCCGTCAATTCGGGTATAGTCAATTGTTCCTGGATCGCCCTAGCGCTTGCTTGAGCTTCGAGGGTAATGTGCTCGATGGCGTCCGGGCTTGGCATTATTATAATGCGACCCATACCCGAGCCAGCTTCTCACTCCCTGATGCCAAGGTGGAGGGAGATATCTTGTATATAGCGGCCCTTTATCATGTTGCAGTGAGCAAATCTCCTGTTGGTTTTGATATGAATACTAGCTTCATTGTTGGCACCGTTTTGGCTGAGAAGCCGGAAGGGTCCAAGAAGATAAAGAGGGGGGCAAACAGGGTTCCTGTGTTGGACTCAGAGTCCCCTAGGGCGGACGAGGAAGACGACGAACAAGATACTGATGACTTATCTCATTCTTCGGGTGAGGAGGTTGGAAATCAACCCCCTGTCGTGCCGGCTAAAAGGGCCGTGGGTCAATCGTCTACTCTGT
This sequence comes from Iris pallida, assembly GCA_029216955.1. Classification (NCBI taxonomy): domain Eukaryota; kingdom Viridiplantae; phylum Streptophyta; class Magnoliopsida; order Asparagales; family Iridaceae; genus Iris; species Iris pallida. The sequence continues at coordinate 18,484 of JANAVB010008724.1, read as the reverse complement.
CTGACGAAGTGGTGGAGGATCAACCATCTGCGGTACCTGGCCCTTTGCGTAAGCGAAGCAGGCGCGTGACTACCGTTGAAGACTGACCTTATTCTACGAAGCACGCTGCGGTAAGACGTTGCCGGCTGTTTATTGATGATGAGGACGTTGTTTCTGAGGTGATTTGGGCTTTAGCTGTTTTCTTTCTTCTTCTTCTATGTTATGGCTTAATCATTTATTTCTTCTGCTCTTTTATAGGCGTCGGATGAGCTCGCTCCTCAGGACCCGATTACCGAGGCTGATCCAGTCCTATCTTATTTAGTCAGTGGTGTATGCACCGCTATCATTGCTGCTGGGGTACTTCCGGTTGCGACCGAGGATTCCCACCGTGCTGGAACCTCAACCCAGGGGGATGGGGGCTTTACTGCGCCCGTCCCTGAGACGTCCGAATCCCAATATGATGACTCTGTGGGTGGGGAAACTATGCCGGTTGTGAACGAGCCGTCGTCCCCGCGCTCTTCCCCTGGTAATACAAATCGAACCATAGCTCGTGAATAAGCCTATGTGTTCTTGTCATCTTTTCTTTCAGATTATGTCGACTAATGGTTGATTTGGATGTTCAGATCTCAACCCTTCGTTGCCAGTAATTGATGTTGCTAGATCGTGCCCTACCGGAGAGGGCCTGACAGAACCTCTCTGTATCGAGGGACCTTCGTCTGGGCCGAGCTCGGGGTCCCGGGTAGCAGTGCAACTGGGACAAGAGACGTTGCCCCCTGTGTCCTCCTCTGCAAATGTAGTTTCGGGGTTAACCTCTCCTCCCTGCCGAGCATCCAGGCTCTTCGGGCGGCGGAAGAGGAGTTAGCCGCCATCCAAGCATCTTTTTGTACGGAATTTGCTTCCTTGGTGGCGGATGCAGTAACTTCTGAAGCTGCTCCTCCAGTATCGTCTGCCACTCTCCCTCTGACGCCGTCCTCTACGGAGGTCTTGGATGACGCGTTACAGGATGTGGTCGCCAGTTTCCATCGCCATTTGAAGAGAGGGGTCGAGGCAGCAGTAGAAAGGGGGACTCCCTTTACTCTGGCCCGTCGATGTGCCGGAGGCCAGATTACCATCCTTAAGACACTCCCTGGAGGAGGGAAATTGGCTGCGCTTTTGGAGCCGAAGTTATTAGAAGCTGATCGTCTCGTGGCCCAGTTTCGCTTGTTGTAACAGACTGATTTACCTGCGGCCATAAATCAAGAGCGCAACTTTCTCATTACTGCGGTGGAGAAGGTGATGGCTGCCCAGGAATCGCTCAAACCGGCTATATTGAAGGACCGCCAGGATCTGACTCGATTACACGACCAGTGGAGCCGTCGGACTGAAGATTACACAACTCGGGAAGCGGATGCTTCCCGCGGGGTAGCCGATACCTGGGAACATATCCTTGAACTTCAGAGAAAACTGGCTTTCCTGGAGTCAGAGCTTGAGATCGCTCGTTTTGAGAAAGAGACTGCTATCCAGGAGGTTGATAAGTACAGTAGGGCTTCTGCTAATCTAGAGCTTGCCCTCAAGAAGATGGAGGACAACTGGCAGGCATATACTCTTCTGAATGACGCAGAACAGTTATCCCAAGAAGCCGAGCGTCGAGCTAAGCAGAGGCTTGATCGGGGGACTGCCTTGGTAAAAAACCGTCTCTTGGAGTTGTGCAATGCAGAACTATAGTCGGCTTTTTCCTCTTGTTTTGTTTCTGTTTTCTTTCTTTCTGAAGGGGACATGATCCCGAAATATGTAATGCCTTTTTTCTTCCTTCAAATAAAGAGTACTTTCGATTCTACCCTTCATTTGTATTGCTTGCTGCGCCTGTGATAGTGCGGTAATGTTCTCCCCCGTATAAGGGATATATTTGTGGACCTGCTACCCATGGTATACCTTGGTTTTAGGTACAGATAACAAGTTTTGGTCAGGATACCTGAAGCAGCCATGGCCAAGTGGTCATGGGTGCTCTTGGTATTGGAAAAAGGAATGCCGTAGAGCAGCTGGGCTCCTGGGGCATGATGAGATAGTAGGTTTGTGCTAAGAAACTTAGCTGAGGATATTTGTGGGCCTATTATCCTTGGCATACTCCGGTTGTGGGTACAGATAATAGGTCGAAAGGGGATCATCATACTTACTCAGAGGTAATGAGGACATGGCAAGTATGAAGGTTTCTTCGACGGAGCCTTCCCATTCAGAGATAATGAGGACATGACAGGAGTGGGCTTAATGAAGGAGGGCACATAGAACGACTCAGAGGTAATGAGGACATGGAAGTTCTATGTAGGGGTGATTTGTTTTTTGCGAAAGTGGAACGACTCAAAGGTAATGAGGACATGGCCGTTTTGGAAATTTATGGATTGATTACCCTTTTTTGTGCACTGAAAGTACGGGTATTGGATCATGGGGGAGGATCTCCTCCAGGAAGAAAGTTCAGAGGTATAATCATACATAACTTTCTATCTGAAAGAGTGACCGGGATGTGAGTTCAGCGGTACCATCGGGTACATGACTCAAGAATCTGGAATATTGTAGATGTGTGAGTTCAGCGGCACCATCGGGTACATGACTCGATGATCGGGGATATGGAGGATGTGAGTTCAGCGGTACCAACGGGTACGTGACTCGAAAATCTGACAAACTATGATGGTGAGTTCAGTGGTATCAGCGGATACATGACTCGAAAATCTGGAAATTTATGGGGTGAGTTCAGTGGTACCAGCGGGTACGTGACTCGAAAATCTGGGATTTTGTGATGGTGAGTGTGAGTTCAGCGGTACCAGCGGGTACGTGACTCGAAAATATGGAGAATTGTGAGGGCGAGTTCAGCGGTACCAGCGGGTACGTGACTCAAAAATCTGGAGAATGTCGTTTAGACATAATATTTCTTCAGGAACTTGCCGTTGACGGGCAACATGAGCAAGTCTCTATTTTGCTTAGCGAGACGGTACGCACCGTTGGAGAATACTGTCTCTATGATAAATGGGCCTTCCCATTTTGGCTGGAACTTGTCGGCTGTCTTTTGAGTCATGACCATTGGTCTCCGGACTGCCAAAACAAGATCGTCCACTTGGAATGTTCTGATTTTGACCTTCTTGTTAAAGGCTCCTGAGATGCGTGCTTGGTACAGCTCGATCCTTTGCTGAGCTAGGAGACGCTTTTCATCTAAGGCCTCTAACTCTCGCAGTCGACGTCGGTAGTTGTCATTCGTCGTTAATTTATAAGTGAGGGCGACACAGAGTGAGGGTATTTGAGTCTCTAATGGAAGAACTGCCTCACTCCCGTACACTAGGGAGAATGGCGTATTCCCAGTGGCTGTTCGAACTGTGGTACGGTAAGCCCATAAGCATTCGCCGAGTTTCTCGTTCCAGTCGTGTTTGTTGGAGGAGACAAACTTCTTAAGGAGTTTGATGATTGTTTTGTTGAATGCCTCTGCTAACCCGTTTACTGCCGGGTTGTACGGTGTCGAAGCGATATTCTGAATGCGGTGCTTATCACAGAACCGATAGAATACGTGGCTTACAAACTGCGGACCATTATCATGGATGATCCTTCGGGGCAGTCCAAAGCGGTAGATGACGTGATGCTTAAGGAAGCTGATCACGTTTGAAGTCTTGACTTCTGCGAGTGGGACAGCTTCCGCCCATTTGGAGAAGTAATCAGTGATTGCAAGTATGAAGCGATGTCCTCGGAAGGAAGGTAGGGTGATTGGACCAATGATATCCATTCCCCATGCTTCGAATGGCCAGGACGCCACTGTCGGATTTAGAAATTCGGATGGTTGGTGAATGAAGTCCGCGTGGACTTGGCAGGATTTGCATTTTCTAGCATAATCTATTGCATCTGCCACCATCGTGGGCCAATAGTAGTCCATTCGACGAAGGCGGTCTTACAGTTTTGGGCCAGGCTGGTGGGCCCCGCAGACACCGTCGTGAGCTTCTCGTACGACTTCTTTGGCTTCTGCATTTGACAGACACCGAAGCAGTAATCCGTCGTAGGAGCGGCGATACAGCATTTTTGTCTCTGTATCGTAGAAGAATCTGAGAGAACGTCGTCTGATGGAAGTGGCTTCCTTTGGGTTCTCGGGCAGGATGTCGTAGACGACGAAGTCGATGAATGGTTGTCTCCAGTCTGGGGCATCATCGATCGTCTGGGCGGAATAACTCGCCACGAATTGCATATTGTTCTTGGGACAGACCAGTTTGTGGCCTATCACATCCACTGATTGGCGATCATAATTCGGGACTACTAGGGAAGCGGCCAGACCGGCTAGGGCATCGGCTTCAATATTTTGGAGTCTGGGGACGTGCTCGATGAAGTACCCCTCAAATGACGAGATGATATCGATCGCTATTTGGTGATAAGGAATCATGTCTTCGTGGCGGACTTCGTACGAGCCCCGGATCTGATTGACGATTAGTTGGGAATCGCCGTATGCTTCAAGGTATTCTACTCCCAGCTCTCTTGTAAGTTGGAGGCCAATGACCAGAGCATTGTACTCGGCCACATTATTAGAGCAGGGCTTGGTGAGGAAATAAGCGCAGTTAATCACCAATCCGAAAAGGAAGATCAGCACTACCCCGACTCCGACGACTATATTGCCTTTAGGTCCGGTCCTTGAAGCACCGTCAAAGAACATTCGCCATATAGCCTCGTGAGAGGTAGCATGCAAGTCGGCGACCTCGTCTGGGATCTCTTCATATATTCTAGAGGACTCCGAGCCTGGATGGACTGCTAAAAAGTCTGTCAGGGCTTGACCTTTGACTGCCTTTTGGGGGACGAAGATCATATGGTAAGGGGACAGCAGTATTGCCCATGTAGCGAGGCGAGAGCTGAGTGCCCCTGGCTTAGTCATGAGGACCCTGAGAGGGTTGACTCATGAGATCACGTGTATCATTTGTCCGGTGACATAGTGTCGCATTTTCTGAATGGCGAACACCAGGGCGAGGCATTCCTTCTCCACAGCGGTGTATCGGTGCTTTGGCCCAATCATCATTCGGCTGAGGTAATATATGGCCTGTTCATGGCCTGCATCATTGTTCTGTGCTAGTAGAGCCCCAAGGGAGTGTTCCATTGATCGTACATAGAGCAGGAATGGTTTTCCAGGAACCGGGGCCACCAAAACTGGAGGATTTGACAAATATTCTTTGATGCTGTCGAAAGCACGCTGACATTTCTCGTCCCATACGAATGAGACTCCTTTCTTCATGAGGTGCGTGAACGGTCGGCATCGTCCGGAGAGGTTGAAAATGAATCTTCTGATATAAGCTAGCCTCCCTTGAAGGCCTCTGAGTTCGCGGAGATTTCCCGGGGTACCCATCTCCATGATTGCTTTTGTCTTCTCAGGGTCTACATGGATACCCTTTGCAGTGATGATGAAGCCTAAGAACTTCCCGCTGGATATGCCCAGAAAGGACTTTGTAGGGTTCATTTTCAAATTATGCGCTCGCATTAGGTCGAATACCGTCCTTAGATCCTGCAGATGGTCTCCTTTGCAGCGGCTCTTAACGGCTATATCGTCAACGTAGCACTCCACTGTCTTGCGTAAGTGGTCTCTGAAGATGATGCTCATGGCTCTTTGATATGTGGCACCGACATTCTTCAAACCGAAAGGCATGACTGTGTAGCAGTATATGCCAATTGGTGTTCGGAATGAAGTATGCTTTTCGTCATCAGGAGACATTTTGATTTGGTTGTACCCCGAGAAGCCATCCATGAATGACATGCGTTCGAAGCCGCAGGTATTGTCGATCATGATGTCTGTGATAGGAAGGAGGAATTCATCTTTGGGGCATACCTCGTTCAGGTTGCGGAAGTCAATACAGATTCGAATCTTCCCATTCTTCTTGAGGACGGGTACTATATTGGCAACCCAATCGGGATGTTGCTCCTCACGAATGAAGCCGCTGGCTATCAGTTTGTTGACTTCGGCTTCGATCGCGTCCATGATGCCTGGACGGAAGCGTCGCTGTTGTTGCTTGACTGGCTTCGCATTTGGTCGAATGTTGAGTTTGTGAAGAGCGATGTCAGGATTTAACCCTGGCATGTCTTCATAGCTCCAGGCGAACACATCAATGTACTCTCTGACAAGTTCTAACAGCTACTCCCGTTCTTCGTCAGTTAGGCTTTTACTGATGAAAATCAGTTTTGGAGAAGATTCGCTGCCGAGATCCACTTATATGAGCTTATCTTCAGTAGGAGGTTCTCTCAATTTGAACCGCTTTTCCCATTGTGCGTCTAATTGCTGGGCCTATGGCTCTAGCTCAAGGATTTCGGGGATGTCTTCGTCTTCTTCGTAAGCGTCGGCGAATGCCATGTTGACTGACATGACTTGTCTGAACACATCTCCGATGCTGGTATCTGAGTCGGAAGTTGGTGATCCGGTTGAATGTGACTGCCAGTCGCATTCTTCATCTGAACTTTCAGGGGTCGTAGTAGGCGTTACATACCCTAACCCGCAACGAGTTTTGTTATAGTAGTTCCGTGGTTTGCCCGCCAGGACTGGTGGCTTCAAAGGTAATCATCGCCTAGTGCCGTAGTTCAATCCTGGCGTCGTCTCCAGATCATACCCCTGTTTCTGTATGAGATATTTGGATTGAGGGCTATAGAGATACAGAGGCAGTCTCCCGGCATCTGACCCGAGGTTGACTTCTTCTATGGTGAGGGGATGCGGGTTGTTCGTCCGGCCGAAGATGATCGGATGATCTCCTCCCTCGAATATTCGGTAAGCGTCTTCTACTGGAGTAAGTTGGATCGCGGTGTGCACATTTGTCACCTGTGTGTGTAGGTGAGTGCCTATACCGTGTTCCATAGCATACATTGTACATAGCTTATTGAGCTCGGTGTAGTTCAAAGATAACCCTTTATTGATGAAGTAAGGTATCTTTTCTAGGGGGATTACATCATCAGTGGAGGGGACATCAGTATAGGCAGCCACATACTTGGCTAGCTCCGGTTCCTCTTCGGCTACCCCCTGTGTGAACGAAGACTGAGAGGATGACCTGGAAAGCTTGATTGTCAGTGGTTCAGTTGATGGAGCAGAGCGTAGAGTTGTTGGCAGACTAGCGACCCCCAATTTAGCATTTGATGTGGGGTGAGGAGTGGCTGGTTCGCTAGAAGTGTCAGACCTTGCATCGGGGGTGACGACCCTTCCTGGGAAGGCGTATCGTCATGGGCCTGTCTGAGGGATTGAGCTTTCCTGCTCGTGGTTGGCTGACTCTTGGTAGCCTGATTGTTAGTGGCTCCGTTGTGGGTCTCGGCACCTGGCCGGACCTTGGCAGCCGGATTATCATTTGCTCCTCCTGCGCTGAGAGGCTGATTGCGTCCTTCCGCAGAGTGGCGGTAAGGGGTGCAGACTTGCCCGATTTGCGAGCTTGGAGGTAGATCGTCAGGGGTCCTTCTGATCCCGCGGCTATCTCGGTATGAGTTTGTGCGTCTCCTTCATCAAGGTGCCTCTTCGACTTTTCGTATAGGCAGGAGTCTGAGTAGTAGGATTCGACCCCTTTGAAGGGATCGATATCAGCAAATTCTGTCTTCACGAAGCCGTGTTTGTCGACATATTTGAAGCACTAGTGTAGCGTGGAAGGCACGATCATGTAATCGTGTATCCATGGGCACCCCAAGAGGATGTTATAAGAAGTGTTTGCATCTATGACGTAGCAGGTGACTTCGGATTGGAGGTCGCCAATTTGACACTTCAGACGAATCTTTCCAATAGGGTAGCTCCTGCCCGAATTGAAATCGCTGATGGCGGTGCTTGTAGGTGTCAGGCGATGCATTGGGATGCAGAGATGATATAGCAGGCCCTTCGGAATGATGCTTATGGAAGAGCCAGGATCTATGTGCATCCGATCCACCTTCACGTCGCCGTTGTATCCCGTGTAGTATAGCAGGCGATCATATAGGTTGGTTTTGATGAGCATGTCCTGCGGAGTGAAGACGATATTGGGCATTGCTCCCGTGCAGGCACTGTCTTGGAGATCCACGGGTGAGTCCTCCCCGGTGAGGTTGGATTGAGCCAGATAAGCATCGACATTTTGGAGTGCTTCGCTCAATGCAATACGAACGTCCTTGGAGAGCCTTAGGAGTTCGTGCAGTGACAATTTGGCCGGAGTGTTAGCCAATTGTGCTAAGATGTCAAAGTTGTAGGGCCTTTTTAGCCCTTGGGCTGCGTCTTTTCGGAGAGATTTATCGAAGCGAGTCTCCTTCGGCCTAGGCTTGTCGGTCGTCGAAGGCTGAGCCGGTCCCGAGCATCAGTTGTAGTGGGTTGATGATTTTCAGCTGGATTGTCAACCACAGGTTGGGATTGTGCTCCGGACCGCGTGACGACGGCTGTGGCTTCCTCATTGTCTGCTGAGATTGTGTGGCAGGTCCTGATTTTTCTACTCTTCTTTTTATCGGTGGTAGATGGTGTGAGCCGAGTCACTTCTGACACCAAGTCTGGATGGACCCACATGATCTCCCCTTGTGATGTGGTGAGAGGTACTAGACCAGCAGCCTGATCTCGGGGAGGTACAAGATTGGTAATTTCTATTGTCGCCAGAGGGACGGGGATCATCCCGTCTTGAGTCTCCGTCGGAGGGAAGTTGCCGAATTATACGGACACCATATTGGCTGCTACGGTTACCTCTTCAAAGTCGATGGCCAGAGCGTTCAAATCGATGAGGCTTTGGATGTACCGTTTTAGTTGGTAGTAGTCGTGTGTAGCGTGGTGTACGTAACGGTGGTAATGGCAGAACTTTGGGTTCTTCAGATCAGCCGGCCGTGGCTCCCGTCTTGGTGGAGGAAGCTGAATTCTATCTCCTTGTATGAGCATGTCCAAGATATGCTTGACGTGGCCGTCTTCGAAAGAGTAAGTGATTTGAGGCCATTGTTTGTCGGCTGGTTGTGACTCGGGCTTCTGGGCCGTGTCGGCCACCATAGCCTGTTTTCCCTTGCTGTCCCGATTGTTGGAGGGGTTACCCCCATTATCGTTGTTGGAACGTTTGCCCCTGTTTTCTCCTTCTGAGATGTGCAATCCCAGTTGGCGAGCCTTCTTCAGTCGTTCTTCGGCGCTTGTGGCGCTGATGATGAACGCCTTCCAATCTTTGAATTGACTTTCGTCCATCCAGAGACTGATCGTTGGAAGCAGTCTCTTTTGACAAATTTTAATCAAAAAGGAATCTGGATTTCCGGAAGGCAGCTTCATGGCGGTCTGGCGGAACCGCTCGATGTAGTTTTTTGTTAACTCCTTCTCCCCTTGGACGACGTCCATGAGAGCAGACATTGTGACATCCTGTCCTACTTCGTAGAATCACTCCAAGAACAGGCGCTTGAAGTCGGTGAAGGAGTGGATGCAGTTGTCCGGCAGATTGCGGTACCAATCGAAGGCGACTCCTTCCAACGCTCCAATGAATAACCATGTGAGGATAGCATCATCATGGGGCAGATGGTCGGTGGTGACCTCGAAGTAAGTGATGTATCGACTTGCTGAGGTTTTGCCATCATACCGGTTGATATTGAACGGCTTATATCTTGGTGGGAATGGAACATCCCTCCATTCAGCAGGGTATGGTTATCGTATTCTGAGATCTTGAGCGTTTTCTCGGGCATGGAACATGGCTCGGAGCTCCTGGACCTCTCTCCTTACTTCTCGGGTCTTGTCTGTAGCGGTAGGGACTGTTATTTCGGGAGGATTATTGCCCGGGTTTGGTGCCGCTGAGTTCGAATCCACATTGACCGCAGGGCCCGTGCTTGTTTGACCAGGCATTCCTCCTTGTAGAGTTGGCAGGGCCGCTTTAATCTCGTCTACAGACTTGACCAAAGCAAGTAATATGGCTTCGAGATTGTTGATGCGCTGGAGATCATTGGAACTACCTTGATTGCTGTCCGTCATGAAAACCGTCCTTACATGAGGAGTGATGGAAGGAACGGTGGAGGACGTGCCCTCCGAGTCGTACCCATGCACCAAGAAGTCATCGGGATAGGTGGGAATATTTTCTTCGGGCTCGGACTCGGAGGGAACGGTATCCCCAGCTTCAGAGCTTGCTTCGTCTTGAGAGTTACGGATGTCCTCGGGGACATCAGCGTCTATTGCACCTGATGGAAGAGTTGTTTCCCCGGGCTTGGCTTCTTGAAACATCGGGTTATTGTGCATATTCGGAGGAGCGCTACCCCCAGTTCCCACAACCCCCAGCGATGTGGATGATGAATTTCCCATCGCGATAGATTTCGTCTTTGAACGGGTGTGTTAGAATACACCGGTAGAGGACAACCGTTTAGACGATAGTTTCTTAGCTGTAGTGGTTAACATCTTGGGACTGGAGATACTTGTCTTTTTCCCTCTCCCTTCGACGGGGACCTTTTGAGCGGAATTGCAGGAGACAATAGGAGGTGCCTCATCTTCTGAGCTTGGATGCCGTAGTCTTTGGAAGACGGACGGCCGATCCTCCGTCGCCGCCGCGCTGTTGCAACAGCAGTTAACGATGATTTGGGTACAGCGATGTCCAAGCGAGGACTCTTTGCACGCCGAAGCTCCTTCTCTTTCCTTGCGCTTGGGGAGGATCGCCTCACACAGGTCAGAGGAACCGCTTTGTCCTTTTGCCGTCGGGGGCTGGACTCGAGCGGTTTTATACAACTTCCCATCAGAGGCCCGTGTGATAATCAACGGGACGCCCCGATAGTTAGAGGTTGGGACAGCTGACTGGGCTTGGTGAGCCCGCGCTGCCCTAGACTTTCTCCTTTTAGCACTTACGGGTGTGTAATCGGAGGAGTCCAAGTTGAATATCACAGAGTCTGGCTTATCATCCAGAGAACCATCAGAGTCAGGACCGCATGAGAGACGGTCAAAGACTGATCGAGAGAAGCGTGGAACATACACTATGCGGCTCGAATTGGGTACCGTACAGGCTGTCTGCATGTGGTTGTCTTCTGCCGTTGGATGAGTTGTTTTTATGCGGCTAGGAGTCACGACCGTGCAGGCTGGCCGCATGCGGTTGGCAATTATGGCCGCATGGGTTTTCTGCAAGTGATTGACTTTCTTAACCGCATGAGTTTCATCCATATGGTTGGCAACTGTAGTCGCATAAGCTATGCGGCTGACAGATTTGGCTGCATGAGTTTTCTCCATACGGCTGGCGGATGTAGCCGTATGAGCTTTCTCCCTGCGGCTAATACCCTTATGCGGCTCGGATCTCATAGAGTTTCTCTTTGCCCCTGCAAGTCCAGCATCATAGTGTTTTCTTCTGCCGGACTTGGAGACAGCAGAGTTGTCTACGGTCTGAAGTGGAGCCGCATGGGAGTCCTTCTCACCGTCTTGAGCAACAGAGGATATCCCATCGAGGGCTTGGGGAGGAGCAAATGATTTTGGTCTCCAGTCTTTGCGAGCCTTCGTGATGCGGGTGCGTTTCTGGACCGGGCCAGCGCTTCCTTCGGAGAGCATCTCTTCAAACGCCTATTGGTCGAAGCTGACGACCATCTTTTGTTGAGTGGAGCCAAGTTTGGCTGCATCCGATTGCTTCACCAACTCCTCAGCCGTAGAGAAGTTAGTCCCCAGCAGAGTCGCCATCGTGTTTGCCATGAAATATAAAAGAACAGAACAATTATCGGAGGACCGAACTTTTACTTCACGTTACAAACTCGCTTGTACAAAGAAAGCCTAGGGACGAAAACCTAGGTACAGCAGTCTAAGTACAATTATTTATTTTAGATTCTGGAGGGTGACGATAGAGGCTCGGGAAGGCGACGACAGCCCTGCCTTACTCCTTGGACGATCGGTATGCAGCCTTGGCTCCTGTGAAAAGATGGTTGGCGTTGATGGAGAAATGCTCTTCTTGCTCCTCTGTTGCTCTTCTGGCTTCTCTCTCTCTCTCTGTATATTCTCTCTCTGACTATGGGGGGAAGTCTCTCTGGATATACGTATTTCTCTCTGATGTTGTATATATATATATATATTTTTGTATATCTCTGCAAGGGAATGGCACCCTGCTATTTATAATAGTGGGATGTGATCATTAGGGTTGCCAATGATTAGCTCTTGGAGATGGCGACGGCCTGGGGATTGATCAATCTAGGCCGTTCGTTTCTGATTGTGACGAATCCGAGGCATTAGGTGTAGATTACACCAAATCCTATTAGCAATTAATGCTTATTGGAATAAATCTTCCTTGTAATGATCTTCTGATATCTGCGAATAAATTAGATCTATTCTTCTGCCACATGTCTTAGATTATTGGGATTTGATCCAATCTTTAATGGCAGCAAATCTGAGGAATTAATCGGTTTAGAACACGTGTCCTAGGAGCTGCTGGGGGATCTGGACCGCATGACGAGTGAGCCGCATATGAATTTGAGCCGCATATGGTTAAGCCCACGTGTCAGGGGAGTCTGGGCAGTGGCCCTCACTTGAGTCCTCGAACCACATAGGAGTAATCCTTGTGAGCCGTATAGTTTCATATCCGCCCGAGCCGCATGGACATGATCCTCTTGAACCGCATGAGAAGTCCTCGTTCGAGCCGCATGAGGCTTTCTTGACATGAGCCGCATAAGACAGATTCACTCTGGACCGCATAAGAAGTTCTTTGCTCGAGCCGCATGAGGCTTTCTTGGCCTGAGCCGCATAGGACTCATTCTGAACCGCATGAGAAGTGAGCCGCATACGAACGCCCACGTGGCAAGGCCACGTGGCATTTTTATGGCTCTCGGGGGATTTGTGTCAGAGATCTCTTTTCTCTTCCCTAGAGATTCATCATTATGACAGAGTCATGATTACCTGCTTTTGTGTCAGGGCTGTCAACTTTTCAGAGGGGTCAGCCGTCGAAGCAATTAATGCAGCATGGGTCGGAGGGGAACACTGTCAGGCCACGTGTCTTCTGAGCCGCATGGAATGCCTTGGGCCGCATAGCTCTTATGCCGCATGACTCCCTGAGCCGCATGCGTTGTCTGAACCGCATGGGGTTCTTTGGCCGCATGAGTCATTTTTTTTAGTATTTTCCATGCTTCTACATCACGTTATCATTACGAATTGGTACTATACGGATCTCTTCTTGGGATGTTACCCCCTTAGCGGGCGCATCGGATACTTTATGACATGTGTTTCATGTACATCATGTATTCCTTGCTTCTGCGTTATTCATGTACACTCATGTTCTCTCATGTTCTTACATATACGTTCATGTACTCTCATGTTCTTTCATGTACGTTCATGTTTCCTCATGTGTTTCTTGTATAACCAAAATATCATGTCCGTAACGTAACTTGAATAGATCCTTGTGTATTGATTGTGGGTAGGGGTGAGTATAAATGGTCATGTGATTTACCTATCATGTACACTCTGTTACTTTTTATGTTCATCATGTACAACCTAAGCCAATTACATGCCATCTCGTACTCTAAATCACTAGTCACTTACAGTTCTTACTTATCATGTATATATTTCCAGTTATCAAATATCTTTCCTGTTTTCATGTACATCTTCTTACAGCATTTCATGTATCTTATTCTATTGCCTGCTTTATATTTCCTGACATGATATGAACTGCATGAGATGTATTGTGCTCGTTTCTGTCCTGACTGGACCTGTTGATAAATTTTACAAATGGCCTGGGATTGCCTGCTAGCCTAAAAGAGACACAGTAGAGGTTGTTTAGATAGTTATTTCATTTTGTCTGGAGCTGTATTTACTTTATGGATTACTGTATTTGAGTTTGAGATGTATTTCTGGGTTTATGTATCTTAGACACTTAGACTTCTATCTCCTGTATCTCTTTTTGTTTCATGTTTTATCTATCTTTATCATGCTCTACCTTAGATGTGATTGGGACTGTATCTGCTATGTCACCCCCATTCGGGGAGTATAAACTGTTTATTCTTATACTGCTAGATGCATGAGACCTAGGACAGCGTTCTACCGCCGACACTGTGGCGTAGGCTGGGCATTGTTACGTTCTCGTGCCCTTACTCTAGGGTGCGGGTCGTGACAGAGGGTGATGCTAGCCTGCGAGTCCACACCAGGGACGAGGGTTAGTAGTATATGGTTCACACCTGCGAGTCCACACTAGGGACGAGGGTGATGCTAGTCTGCGAGTTCACACTAGGGACGAGGGCTAGTAGTTGTTCAAACCTGCGAGTCCACACTAGGGACGAGGGTTTGAGTATTCGATTGGTTATCCATTGACATCGTGATATCGCGTTCTCTTATTTTTCTCCAGCAGTTCGTTAGGCGTAGTGGTTCTCCCAGTCGTGTATAGTCGTGTTTTCGTGCTGATTGGTCTTTTCCCGTTTATTTCTTGTATTTTTTTATTGCATGATAAACTGCTAGATATGCATGTTTTTATGTATCTTGCTATGTCCCCTGAGGACCTGATGATCTCTTCAGGTTTAGTGAGTGCACGGAGATAGCTATTAGTTCTGTATGACGGATGGGATGATACGCTTGCAGGATTCAGGTATCGTGTTGCATTTATTATCAGCTCGTGCTTTCATACCTTATCATGAGATATCCTGTTTCCTGATTCAGTTTTGACTCTTGTTACTTTATTAGAGTCTTATCGGACATATATGCTAGTGGGCTGCAGACCACGACCCATACTTGTTCATTCATGCTTCGTACATTATTGTGGATTGAGATATAGATTTACCTTTGCCATGATTTGGCAGTATACCATAGCCTTGACAGCGTTTATGTATTCGAGTCGGGCTGGAGTCCGCTTGATGCGTAGCTGGCTTGCTCACGCTCTCACGTCCGAAAAGCGGGTGCGGGTCGTGACATCTCTCCCAAATAATCGAACACGATTATTGGCCATGCCTAGACTATGTTGTTGTATCAAAGGTAACATGTTTTCTATCTCTATAACTATACAAACATATCCATAAGGTTACAGTTATGATCTTTATGAATCTATCATATAAACTAAGATAAGAAGCAAGAAAGACTGAAAACACATGAACAAAAATATGCCTTCAACTTTTAAGAAATCAGAACAAAGAGAAGGACCACGATCCTCAATATCAACCACGAGCTCTGTAGACTAGAGAGGAAGTTGTCTAAAATGTCAATGCTACCAACTCAGGTCTGGAGTAAATACAAGTACAACCTAGACAAGGTACAACTATGATATATCACATATAACAAACTATAAATCAAGAAATGGTATATATCAAGATGATAAGCAACTGAAACTAGTAACAAGATGATGTATATAATATGACAACAAGCTTAACCGACAACATGATGCTATACATGTAACTACCATTTTCTAAAATAAGGGTATTTTTGAACTTTTCTATTTACTTATTAATTAATGGATTAAATTATGTTAGTGATATCAATTGATAATTTTTTGATTATTTTAATATTATTTTATTTAATGTATTGTGATTGTGTCATTAGCTAGTGAAACCTTAGAACTACTTTGCCTAGAGACTAACCATGACCATGGAGACTTAGCTAATGAACTTAGATTAGTAATTAGACTCTAATCTAGCTAGAAATCACTTAGAAACTAATTAAAGACTAGAAACATGGGTTTAATTAGTTGTACCCCTTATGGTTTGTACGTATTTTGGTAACTGTCCCTGTTGTTTTAAAAATAAAGAACACCCCCGGTTTATAAAGTTAATTAGTTGTACCTCCTGGTGCTTAGAAGAAAATGAGTGGAAAATTAAGCAGCCAGGGGGGTATTCTTTATTTTTGAAACAACGGAGACAGTTGCCAAAATACGTACAAACCATAGGGGGTACAACTAATTAAACAATGTGTTAGTTTGGGCCTTTAGTAAAGGGGCTTGATTTAGCAACTTAGAAAGGCCACTTAAGAAATGAACCCTAACCAAACCCTAGCCAACATGGTCGTGCACAACAGTCCTACCCTAATATATAGGTCATCATTAGCCCCCTTCTTCTTCCCTTTCATTGAAACCCTAACCCTAATTTGTGTTCTTCTCCAAATTTGCCTCAATTCTCCTCAAATCAACTCTAAATTCATCCAAACCAATAGCAAACTATTTTTTCGAGGAGAGGAGGTCTCTATTGGCTAGCTAGGAAGGATTTGGAGTAATTTGACCATTGGATTTGGTGGGAGATCATTTCAAAAGGATTTTTATTGGGATTCTAACTCCCAATTGGTAAGAGCGTCTAAAACTATTAGATTTCAGTTTTATTGTTGTAGATGCATCTATTTAGGGTCCCCTAGCATTAGGAATGATTTGGATCTAGTTCATGTCCATTTGAGGTACGTATCATGGGCATATCGCTCCGTATCGGAAAGGTATCTCAAGTGTTCGACGAAATGTCCCATAGGAAGTTTTTTCACCAATTTTTGATGTAATTACATTTTTGGATAGCTAATGATCCGTGTATTGCAATGGTGTTTGACTGAGTTGATTTTGATATGATTTGATGTGTCAAAATGGACACAGGGACACGCAGCTAGGAATGTACTGGCTACAGTGCATCCCCTGGTACTGCAGGCCTCGTGCTCACTCGACATGACACGATTTCACTTCCTAGTAACTGTTCTAGGTAGGGGCAGTGACTGATAGTGGGCCATGGTCATGAGGCGTCAAACCCTAGCAAGTTTGATCTGTGGTTTGAGCTACAGATTTTACTGCTCTGTTACACTATGACCCTCTTCACTCACTGCACTCTTCACTCTTAACACATTCTCTGTTACATCATATTGCCATGACACTACTCACCACTGCCATCTACACTTTACTGAATTGCACTCATCAATTGACACTCGAACACATTGCTCACATGATTTACTCATTCACTCTTCACATTTGTCTGCTGCATACACATGTCTGAACACCTTGCTCTGTGACACATTGATTCACATTGACACTCCTCCTTTGCATGGTCTGACACTACATTGACACACATGTTTGACACTTGTATTGCTGCACATCATCAGACACTCGAACACATTGCTTATCTACACACTCCTTTGACACCCATTTGCATTCATCCTTCACACACGCTGCTCTAATACATACTGACACGCAAATCCTTTAATTCATTACATTGACTAATTAGCCACTTGGCCTTGTATTCACTACAAATGGACTGCATCTCAATCATTCAACCACTACATCATACAATGGCATATTGCATTCATACCAATGTTTACTGTACTTTAATATTCCATGTCCTGTAATGCATTCACTGCATTAGGACAGGTTGCATCCCCATGTTATATGTCCCGCACTCTTTACTTGCATTCACAAGCCACTACAAGTTGAATGCCTGCAAGTACATATTCTGCACTTCATTTTCACAGCAGACCCTTCACTATAACTCATTGCATTTATCTGTATATCCTTCCTTACTTGCATCCATCCCCCTTCATATTAGCATATGACATTGCATTAATCCCTTACATACATTGCCTATATATTCACTGCACCCTCATCCATTCAAGTTCAGTCTTGGTTCTAATAGAGAAGCTACCCATGTGGTTGTCCCTATTATGTATCGGAGAATATCTGGAAATAGAGATGAGATGGGAGGATAGTGATATCAGCCTTGGGCTATATAGGTTCTGTCCTATGCACCTTATTTCGACTTTTACCCTTTGTTCAGACATTTTATTGAGTCAGGCCTATACATGTTCAGTCTTGTCCTTCATTTCATATATGTTTTAGTCCATACTTTAATGTATCAGTGATTAGGCACATATCATTTCAGTTCTTTTATCCAACCCATGTTCTATTTTTGTAGAAGTTAGTTGATTGATGTATCAGTTATGAGAGTCATTAGTTCAGTCCTGCATACTTTATTTGTCCAGTCCTTGGATCTCCATGTATTAGTATAATGATATGGAGTGGGCTCGAGTATTGGGATGTTGGCATTAGCTAGATGTTGTATTAGAGTACCAGGAATGACAGGGGATTGCTTTAGCCTATCTTGGTTTAGTTTTATTTGCTCACTCCTTATCTTTCACTTCTACTTGTTTAAGTCTTATAGTTTAGTCCTTTGTTGTAGGAATCTGCCTTGCCCATTGATGGCTCTATTATAAGTAGCATGTATCTATATGCTTGTATATTATATATAGTGTATATATAGCATATATGAGACTCTATACAATATCTATAAGTCATATGTTTGGTTAAAATTGAAGGTTTAGGTGTCATGTTTCTTCAGATAGGTTTTAGGGTATGTATTATATATATTGGTGATTTAATGTATAGTTGTTTACAGTGGCGGATTTATATATACACATTATGTATATAAGGACATAAGTTGAGGGATATGGTAGTTGTGGATATGTGGTTGTATATGTCTAAGGATATTATATGTAATATAGATATATATATATATATATATATATATATATATATGGGGAAAATCAGGAAAAAAAATAAAAATATATATATATTGGGGAAATCCGGAAATATTATTAATGTATCAGGAGCAAAATGTCGAAGCCTATACAAGTAAGCGGCCGGCACGGAAGCAACAAAAAAAAGAATGGGCCAACTCCGCCCGCCATAGACGCTGTAGATAAAGCTAG
>JANAVB010008723.1:0-31368 GCA_029216955.1 Iris pallida | reverse complement strand
ATACTTTACAATTATAATAAATTAATTTAATTTTTTGGAATTTATCTATAAATACTTATATATTGCTATAATGCTATTTTCAATAGAAAAACCCTTTCACAAGAGGTCTTATGTCAATGCCACATATGACTTCCTCAAATCGACCCATTAATTTAGTCCCGAAACAACGATTAAAATAAAATTACTAAATTTTGTAAAAATTTCATAAATTAGTTAAAATAGTATTTATAATGTTAAAACTTGCACAACATAAAGTTTAATATGGATTCATGGAGTTTTGACACTTTTGGACACAAGGAAAATAGAATTTTTCGGAGTTCGGTGATATGACAAATGTCATGAATTTTAAAAAATAGCAAACCGATGCAAAACCTAACTTTTAGATATGCCTCGAAAAGGTATCAACGTCTAGATTTTGAATAAAAATATTAAAAGGTTATAAACTAACCTTAGGTAGGCAAAAAGTGGCCCCTAACAGAATTCGTCAGTTCTGGATACCCTGTCGTAGAATCAACGCCACGGGCAAACCGCTTGGAATTAGGGGATCCAGCGATCAGAGGTTGGACTAGACACACAAAGGTAACTCTCAGATTTGTTTAAGGAGAAAAAGATGAGAAAAAGTGGGTGAAACATCATCTACAATTCGACTAACCTGCTGTGACGTTTCAGACTTTGATTCGACGGAGTTTCGACTAAAGTAGTTCGTCGTGCACCTCTCTAACGGCCGCAAGGTTGCTCCTATAGTTGCTAGGATTGAAGAGGATGTTGAGAGGAACATCCAAGTGGTGGTGGTTGGCGCAAAAATTAAGGAGAAATTATATTTTGTGAAGAAAATACGGTCGGCTAGGGTTTCGGGTTTGGAGTGGTGGCCGCTATATTTGGAGAAATTTGTGGAGTAGTGGGTGGTTATAAGAGAGGGGAATGGTTAGGGTTTTATAGGTATATATATAGTGCATGGGTTTTGGTTTGATCTAATTTGGATAGGATTTGGTTCTCCAAATCATACTATTATTAATATGTTTCCTATTTTGGTTAGATGTTTGACCAAGCCAAATATAAGAAACATTGCATATGGCTGCAATTTAATCCTTAAAACTCTCTTAAATATAGTATATTTGGTTTTGGTACTCCTAGTTAGGCTCTAACTAGTAGGGATGACTAGGTTAGGGTCCGAGTAGCATTACTAGTCAAATTGGACCCGAAAATCAATTTAATGAGTCTTATGTGCCACTTGCAAATAAGTAGCACATAAAAACTCGATTGGATGGTACCCCTAGGCATGTGCATTGTAGACTCAAAATGGATCAAAACCATATAGGGTTATACGGTTTCGATCTATGTCTAGTCCCAAAATCAAATTGGAAGTTGGCTTAAAATTACGTTAATGGCTCAAATTGACCTAAGTTGGCCAGAAGTTGCGCGAAGTCAAAAGAATGTTAAAAATCAAATTTGGATGGGACATGATATATCAAACTGAAGATGGACGAGTCTAGAATTCCAATATGGACCTGGATTTGAAAAAAATAATATTTGTTGTGCTTCAAAAATCAAAGCTACGGTAAACTACTAACATAGTCATCATTAACTTTAAAATATCCATATAAAATAATAAAAATAAAAAAATAAAATCCAAAAATCAGGGGCTTACACAACCCTTAAACCAAATAAGGACCGGGGTTGTAACCCTTCGTCTGAACAGAACTGGACCTCCGATCGTTATTATTAAGACAAGCATCAATAATTATGTCATGTCACAATCTTGCACAGGATCAGGATAAGACTAAGCGGGAATAAACTCCATCCAATCAATCACGGCCAATCAAGAGTACGGTTTGATACTTTTAACTAACTAGGGTTATCACAGGCCTAGTTACTAGCAAGATGTAATGAGATTATCCCAACAGCCACAAGCCCTGCAGACCATCCAGGTTATCCGGGTCGAATATCCGTTTATGAAGAATGCAACACGTGACTGTATGCTGGAAATGTGCCCTATTCGTCGGTAGGCTACAAGTCCACTTGAGCGTCCAGATAACGGGATTGCCTGTAGCTGGGAAATCTTTTCATGACTACTGGATTATTCTAGTTATTAGCCTTAGTTGAATTCAGTAGGTACCCCTGACCGTGGTACTCAGGGATCCCCATCCTAGACATGATGCAAGACAGTACCAGTTTATTTGTACAAACACAATCGCCCACGGTGTCCAGATCTTTCATACTTATCATGTCAGGCTAGCTGTCGTAACAGCATGTCGAGATATATCATGTCAGTTTACTTGTCAAGAGTGCGCCACAGCGGGCCACTATCGTGTTCTATTCTTACATTATCATGAATGAGAGAAACTTGCATAAAATAACTAGTGACATATTTTTGATGCCAAGGAAAAGATCTACAACTTTCACGTTGGGAGTTAGGAGAAATTCGAGCCACAATTCGGTCAATTAGGACATATAATAGTTAGAAATAGCCAAAATAGGCATTATGCGGCCTATTCTGCGACACCATATGCGGCCAACTGCGACATCCGGCCTATACGGCCCAACTACGACACCATATGCGGCTTAACTGCGACATGCGGCTTATGCGGCTCAACTGCGACACCTTATGCGGCTCAACTGCGACATGCGGCTTATGCGGCCCAACTGCGACACCATATGCGGCTCAACTGCGACATGCGATTTATGCGGCCCAACTGCGACACCATATGCGGCCAACTGCGACATGCGGCTTATGCGGCTCTCTGCGACCCATATGCTGCCAACTGCGACATGCGGCTTATGTGGCTCATCGCGACATCATATGCCCACTGCGACATGCGGCATAACTCTCATCTGCGACACCATATCGGCCAACTGCGATATGCGACTTATGCGCTCATTCGCGACATTATATGCGGCCACTGCGAATGCGCTTATGCGGCTCATCTGCGACACCATATCGGCCAACTGCGACATGCATCTTATGCGGCTCATCGCGACAACATATGCAGCCAATTGCGACATGCTGACAGATGAACAAAAATGACCAAATATTTTTTGGCCATAACTTCCTCAAATAAGTCAAAATCCAACTTTTCAAAGGTCTATTTGGGTAAAATCGAATTCTCTACAACATGGAACAATCAAACATGAAAATGAAGTTTAATAGATCAAAACCCAAGAAAAATAAAATAATATAAACTTAGATCTACGAAATATTCATCAAAATGAAAAGGCCAAGTTCTAAAGTATCTTAGAATCGCGCAAGAAAGACAATAGAACAACAAAAATAGTTTCTCCATGAAGCAAGTTGCACTTGCCTAGCTCTCTTTCCTGGTAGGTGGAAGATAATGTGGAGAAGAAGAAGTGAATGAAAGATAATGAAGAGAAGAGGTTAGGTGAATAAAATAAGGGGGTGGGGTAGGTGGGGTTCGGTCCCCTAAAATCAAGTCAGCCGAACCAGCAACAAGTTAACCGAACCAAGAAGAATGCCAAAATAACCATGCAGGAAATACGTAATACGAGTCAAGAATACGTACACGTATACCAGATACGTATACGACCACAGTCAGGTATATCGCGATCGGATATCATCCTCACGCTCCCACTCGACTCACCCAAGAGTGATGACCCCAAACAACACTGCTAAACTAATAGTCTGTTCTGAGTACCTTCTCTCTCCGGTCCATATAGACACGGGCCTCTCCTCATACGAAAGGTTGGTACCAACACCAATTCCGAATGATCAGGATGTGCTCGGGTCCGAGATATACCGTCGCAGTTAGGATCATGAATACGTCATGCACCTTACGTAGCGATGGTGGAAGAGCGAGACGATAGGATACATCACCTACTCGCTCCAAATGTCGAACGCCCTATATACTAGGACTAGCTTTTTCTGTACGCCGAAACGAATGACGCCACGTTAGTCGAAATCCTCAGAATACATGATCGCCGACAGAAAACTCAAGAGGGTGCCGACGAAATCGGTCCAATGACGCTGGCGATCTTGGGCAACTCGAAGATGATCTCTGACTCTTGACCACCTCAACGGTCTAAGCAATCATTTCTGGACCGAACATCTGCCTCTCTTCGACATCGTCCCATGCTACGGGGATCGCACTTCCTACCATACATGCCTCGAACAGTGCCATCTGGATACTAGCTTGAAACTGTTCTTGTACGGAACTCTACCAGGTACAGGTGATCTTTCCACGAACCACCGAAGTCGTGTACAAGATCTCAACATGTCTTCCAAGTTTGTATGGTACGCTCTGATTGACCATCTTTCTGTGGGTAATACGCTGAGCTGAACTGGAGGCGAGCGATCCCCAAACTCTCTTGCAGGCTACGCCAAGTAGACTTAAATCTAAAATCTCTGTCCAGGTGATACTGAAAGGTACACCGTGCAATCTGACAACCTGCCAGAGATACATCTTCGCTAGCTGAGCCATCGACTGACCAACTCTGAACGGGAGAAAGTGAGCTACCTTCGTGAGCCTGTCTATGACAACCCAAATAGCATCTCTTCCCGGGGATCTGGCAATCCAGTCACAAATCTATGGTTATATCTCCCATTTCCACTCTGGAATTGGCAATGTTGAAGTAGCCAGCTGGTCTCTCATGTTCGCCTTAACTTATTGGCAGTCTAAACAACGAGACAACTGGCTATCTCCCTCTTCATGCCTTCCACCAAATGCTGGCAGATATACGGTACATCTTCGTGCCACCGGTGAATGGAATACTGCGAACTGTGGGCCTCTGCCATGATCTTCTGTCTGATATCTATACTAGGTACACAAAGACCTTACCATGTCGAAGTATACCATCTTCTTGATCATAACTCTGGTCTTTGTCCCGCCTCACACTCTGCTCTGAGCCGTTGAAGCTTGGAATCTGCCGACTCGCCATCTGGATCCTCTCGACTATGCTGGACTGACTGCATGCGGCCATCAATGCCCCATTGGTAGGAAGGACAACTTCTATTCCCATCTTCTGAAGATCGCTAATAACTCCGGCTGCGCTGTGAGAAAATAACTCCGCTCTCTTCTCAATGCACTGCAACATTTGGCCTTTCCAGGATGATACTGCAAGTGATGTCATAATCCCACAAGCAGCTCTAGCCATCTCCTCTGACGCATGTTAAGATCCTTCGCGGTGAACACATACTCAGACTCTTGTGGTCGATGAAAATCTCCAACCTATCTCCATACAAGTATGCCTCCAAAGCTTAAGTGCAAACACTACTGCTGGCAGCTCCAAGTCATGGGTGTAATGCCCCCTCCGTACGTACATTACGATGAGTCGTTGACTCGAAGAGTTGCGTTGACCCGATGAAGTATCGATACGAATCGATGCAAGAGTTACGTTTGGCCAAAGGTAAGCTTTGAGTCGATTGGATCAATGAATCGAATCGATGCAAATGATAAGTCCCGTTGACAAGTGCTAATTTTAGTTGATCTGTGTGCAGCTATGCTTTTAACCGCTGGATTAAGAGGCGGCATTTTGCCTTATTCAGTGAAGTGTCCGCGAAACCAAATCGTGCCTTGCAACGTTGTGGCATGGGCACGATAGCTAAATCAACCGAGTAGTTCAAAGGAATGGCTAAGTCCGAGAGTTGGCTATGCGATCAAATTATAGAAACGAGCCACATCAACGCGGCAAACACAAGCGTATCGACTTAAGTGGCGGTTCTTGACTCCTCTCCCTACTCCTTCACGTCAAATAAAACATATCATCGTATGCGTAAGTTGCTATTGAGTTAGCGAGCGTGGCTCGGCGATTAAGTGTCGTAGTATTGTTGAACATTAAGATAAAACATTGAACATTAAATATTGAAGCGACGTGCATCAAGTATACGATCGCAGTAGGGCATGATAATAAACATTGAAAGACAATATCGAGATGCATCACGTGCACGACTCCGAGAATATAACACTAGGCGTAGAACATTGATTACGACACTGAGTGCCTTCGTGTACGGAAGCTAGAAATGACTGAGTACTACGGAATTAGGCAATACGAAATAACTTATGAATGGAACGCGTGAAAAAAGTACGAGATGTCTAAGCCGTTGGGCATCGTTCATCAATCTGGTGTGTTGGGGCATAACGCCGACGGAGCTCGAGATAGGGATGGTGGATTATGTTTATGAGACGCAAATTCTTATGGAACGGGACTATATTTATGGAACAAGAGATGGATTGGAATGTATGACTTGTATGCTATGGCACGTATTGCATGGTCAATGGACTCTGATGGCCCGTGCACGGGTTCGCTTCCCTCTCGGACGACCGGGACACCGGGACCGTTCGCCTAGAGGGAATTATGTGTGGTATTTATGTGCAAACATTCGGACGATTGCGACCGTCCATGCTGTATAGCTATATTCGTAAGTTTAGGATCCTTCGATAGTGGGCTAGCACCCGTATCGAAGTGATTGTAGGCTTACACATAAGAGATGCCAAGTCCATTACGATTCGAATACCGTGACCTTCATATAGATAGGGCCGGTGGCTTAGATAGTTGGGTGCAGGCGCAGGGCCTGCACCCTTATGCATTGTTTAAGTTTACGATTGGAATGTTGCGTGAATTATATGGTTTTCATACGTAAGTTCTAACCAGTGCAGGCTAAGGAAAATGGGACGAAGATGAGCACGTTCACTATGTTTATGTTCAATGTCTAACTGTATCTGCTGCAGGACACATATGGAACACAATTTGCTAAGTTGCTATGTTGAATATGCCATGAAACTGATCCTAAGACCAAATAGAAAGATCACAAATTAAGATGCATGTTTCACTAAAATACTTAGTATTAGTTTGGGTGCGAACGGTCTTGATCAGTGCGAAGCGAGGACGAAAGCACTAATCCCCCACTAGTTTATGTGCAGGTTCATGTAGTTCGGATCGGGACGAGCTTGGCTTGGACGTGCCGAGGCATGGAGTCCTTGGCGTTCAATAGGAGCTACCTCCGCATAGGCTTCGAACTTACGACTTGGAGATGTTCGGCCGAAGACTATAAGAGGCATAATGATGGAACAATGTAATCCTTTTGAGCTAGAGAGATCAAAGCGTTGTACCAATTGGCATTTAAGTTGGGCTATTCAGAGCCTTGTAACCTTCAGTTCATTATGAATAAAGAGATTCTTATTGTATTCTTTGTTTCCTTCCGCTGGTTATGTTACGAATTTGAGATAATCACTATGTGAATCGTTATCTTGCCTTGCACGAGCGCAACTTCAGGCTCGTACGGCATCACACCCCAGCGAGGATGATGATTTGGGTAAAATCTAGCGAGGACGAGCGATTTCTCGGATCAGGGCGTGACAATGGGTTGGGTAATTCCTCTCATGATCATTAAGTTATCGTGACGTATAAGCTATTACCTTCCCATGCTGTATCAGAACACATCCTAAACCTCTGCCCGAAGCATCACAATACACTGAGAATCCTCTGGTTCCATCTGGAAGCGTGAGAATAGGAGCCGTCATCAAGCCTTGCTTCAACCTCTCAAAAGAATCCTGGCACTCTGCTGTCCAAGTAAACTGCACATCCTTACGGGTCAACTGGGTTAATGGAGCTAAAATTTGAGCAAAGTCTGAAACAAATAGCCGTAGTAGCCGGCCAAGCCAAGAAAACTGCAAATTTTTGCCACTTTGCTAGGTACCCGGCCAGGTTTCAATGGCCACGATCTTCTGGGGATCTACCTCCACTCCTCCTCTCATGATGATATGACCCAAGTACGAAATGCGAACGAGCCAGAACTCGTATTTACTGAACTTGGCATACAACTGGTGCACCCTGAGAATTTGGAGGACGATTCTGAGATGCTGCTCATGCTCTGCCTTACTCTTGCTGTAGACCAGGATGTCGTCTAGGAACACAATCATGAACTGATCCAAATAAGGCATAAAGATACGATTCATGAGGTCCATGAATACAGCCGGCGCATTGGTTGTACCAAATGGCATCACAAGGAACTCCCGATGCCCATATCTCGATCTAAAAGCTGTCTTCGGGATGTCCTGCTCTCTGACTCTGATCTGATGGTATCCTGATCGTAAGTCGATCTTCGAGAATACTGCTGCAACCCTTGAGTTGATCAAACAAGTCATCTATCCTCGGGAGTGGGTATCTGTTCTTGATTGTCAATGAGTTCAAGGTACGATAATCTACACATAATCTGGACGTACCAACCTTCTTTTTCACAAGAAGCATCGGGGCTCCCCAAGGCGATCCACTAGCACGAATGAATCCCTTGGTTCTGAGTTCTTTAATCATCTTGTACAATATCTTTAGCTCTGACGACGCCATCCTGTAGACTCTCTCTGACACTGGGGCTGTCCCAGGAATCAAGTCGATGGTAAACTCGATCTCTCGCTCTGGCAGCATCCCTAGAAGCTCTTCTGGGAAAACATCTGGAAACTCTTCGACTATCCGAGGTAACTGTACTACTGCTTCTGCCATCCGTAACACTGGAGGAGAAGGTTCAACTTTGCCTCGAGAGAAGGAAAACTCCGGCTCGCCTGGAATGCTAAAAATAACCCTGCCAATATGGCAGTCTATCCTAGCATACTGGTCCCTCAACCAATCCATCCCTAAGACCACATCATAATCGGCCATCGGGAACTTTATCAATCTAGAGGGGAATTCTCTACCGCTAACTACGATCCGACACGAGGAAAATACTCGATCTACTCCCACAAGTCCATTACTAGTAAGTATATTGAGCCTTACTGATAATGACTCGGGCTCCAGTCCTACCCGTGTCGCGAATCGTGCAGACATAAATGAATGCGAGGCACCAGAATCAAATAATACTGAAGCTGGTAAGGTGTTAACAAGAATAGTACCTGCCACCACCTCACCTGGTGCTACTCCTTCCTCTCCTAAGGTCAAATCCAGCACTTGACCATGCCCTCTGGGTGCGGGTCCCCTCTACTGAAAATTCCTATGCCTGCTCTGGATCAGGGCTTGGGCTTGGGCATACTGCTGCGGTCTCTGCTGCTGGAATGCCTGGGCCTGCATCGGCAATGGCCTCGGGAATGGGTACTGCAGCTGCTGCTGCTGCTGGACTGGTGCTGGTCCTCTAACTGAAGGACTAGAGAAGGCCGATGTCACAACCCGCACCCTAGAGTTAGGGCACGAGAACGTAACAACGCCCAGCCTACGCCGCAGTGTCGGCGGTAGAACGCTGTCCTAGGTCTCAATGCATCTAACAGTATAAGACTAAACAGTTTATACTCCCCGAATGGGGGTGACATAGCAGATACAAACTCAATCACATCTAAGGTAGAGCATGATAAAGATAGATAAAATATAAAATCCAAAATAAATACAGGAGGTAGAAGTCTAAGTGTCTAAGATACATGAACCCAGAAGTACAACTCAAAACTCAAATAAAGATACAGTAATCCACAAAGTAAATACAACTCCAGACAAAATGAAATAACTACCTAAACGACCTCTAATGTGTCTTCTCTAGGCTAGCAGGTACCTCCAGGCTATCTGTAAAATTTATCAACAGGTCCAGTCAGGACTGGAGCGAGCATAGTACATCTCAACAGATCATAGCAGGTTAGAAAACATATAACATGCAGTAAAGTAAGATACAGGTACTGAAAGAAAATAGTATGTAAACAGAGAGATAACTGTAATAGAAATATCTACTATACATAGAGAACTAGCATGTGACTAGTGAGTCAGAGTACAATATGAACATGTAAATGGCCTGGGATGATTCTGATGCTACACTATGGAATGATTCTGATGCTACACTACTGGTGTATTATTCACATGTCCACTTATACTCCCCCGTACCCCAATCAATACACAAGGATCCAGCCAGGTTATGTTATGATGCTATGTAACAGACCCCGAAGGTAATAGACCCCGTAGGTGATAGACCCCGAAGGTGATAGACCCCGAAGGTGATACATAGTAGTCCCATAAATGGGATAAGGATTCTAGGAAGACTCTACGATCATAAGAGTATATGTCGTAAGTGATCAAAGAACCAATGAAGCATATGATACGCCATGTAAGTGAAACGTACAGATCATGTAGTACCCGATGCTCCCTAAGGATAACATCTCAAGAAGGGATCCATATAGTACCAATCCGTGTGATCGTCGTGACAGTACAAGTAAAGTAATCTACTGCAGGAAATAATTCTAAGCAAGATATGAAATGATCAGAGAATATACTCGCCTCGATAACCTGAACAGCTGATAAGTAGAGAGGGTCCCACTGAAGCCACAGAGTCCTATTTAAAGTAACACAGGTTACAAGGTGTTCAAGTTGAAATAAATAAAACTATACTAGCCATCTATATTATTCTAGGTTCTTCTAAGTCAAAACATATCTAGGTCGACTCCGGTCAATAATCTAGTCAAACTAGGTCAAGTGTTGACTTACAGTTGACTTTGGGTCAACTGGTCAACTCTGGTCAAACAGGGTCAATTCTAGTCTAATATAAAGTGTACTTCGTTATTTGTACGTCGAAACTTACGACACGCAAATCGAGATAAGAAGATTATCGGTAAGGTTGATAATCTTATTATAGTTATCCACGTGTCCAACATGTCAATTTCAGCGATGTGAGATCACTGGAATTGGCTGATCTCAGTTTCGTTGTACTAATCCCGAAATACGAACATTATATGAATTAATTATTAATTAATTATAAAAAGGTTAAACTTAGAGAAATTATCAACAAATATTGTCGGACGATGAAATGAACATCGCCAACGTGTTTAGAATGGTCAAATTAGCTAGGATAGCCTACCCAACGGTCCAATTTGGACACAAGGGCAAAAAGGTAATTTCGGGTCAAAACGGTGTCCGTGTCGGAGAAGTTTTGCACCGAAAAATGTGCAAGAAAATAAGTCTATAAAATATAACAAATTATATGTCCACGCAATCAGAATGTCGATACGAACCCAACGGTATCTCCAGAATTGGATTCCGTTGTCCCGATCTCATTTTGGCCCGTTGACCAGAACTTGGAATTCCGGTTTGCACAGAAATGCGTGCCGGAGCCAAAGTTCTCAAAACTTAGCAAACTACCTGTTAACGAGTCCAGAATGATGACACGAACTCAACGGTATCCCCAGAATTGGATTCCGATGAGCCGGCGTCAAAAAGTCCCGTTGACCCAGAATGTGGGACCCGCTTTGCACCAAAAAATGTGCCCGGGCCCACGTTCTCCAAATCTAACAAATTTTATATGAAAACATGCCAGAACGACGCCACAAGTCTAATGGTGGTGTCAGAAATGAAATCTGGAGTCCCATGTTCAAAAATAGAATTTTACAAGTTGGAAATTACGAATTCGGACGGCCAACTTTGGCGTCGAATTCAACCAATCAAACAAGCTCACAATGAAACGAAACTGAAGGGGTAGCAAGAGGGTTATACCAGCTTCGCACCAGAACTGGTATCACGCCAAACGGAGCTGCGGTGGAGGAGATACAAGCTGACGAAGTTGGCCCCGCGAAACTGTCCAAATTTAATACAATTTAAACGGTCAACTTGGTGGCCGGTTTTGATGTATCAAACGATAAAATTAACGGACGAAAATTGACATGAGCAAAGGTGGATATACCGAGATTGCGACGGAGTAAAGAAATTGCCGATCCAACAGTCGGATCTCCGGGAAAACGTGCACGAAGTCGCTGCGACGGAGCGCCAAAACGGACTCAATCTCGCGCGCGTCACGACGGGACTTCGTTCAAAACGCACGAATCGCCTCGACGGCGCGTCCCGGAGGACGGTGGCCGTCAGGGACTGATCGCCGGAGTTCGCGTGCATGGCCAGGGGGCCACGGCGGCGTGGCAGCGCACGACGGCGGCCCACGCGCGCGCGTGCGTGCGCGCCTGTGCGCTGCAGCGCCTGTTCTGCACTGTACTGTCGCGCCTGTGCTGCAGTGACTCCGGTGGCGCGAAGGTGACCGACCTGCCACGGCGACGAGGGCGGTGGTGGAAAGGAGGAAGGAGAGGTCGGTGGTTGCGGTTGGATGTGGTGGCCGACGGCCAGCCACGGCGAGGGGCCAGGGGGATGGCCGGAGTTCGGTGGGGCTGCTGTGGAGTCGGGTGGATAGGTAAGGTGGTGATGGATGTGTTGGAGTGATGGTCGGCATGGTGTGGTGAGAATCGATGGTGATGATGGTGGTGAAGACAATGGTGAGATTAATCCCTGGGAGGAGGAAGAAGATGGAGGAGTGGCCATGGTGGGTGGTCGGGTTGGTGGCCGAAGAGGGAGAGAATGGAGGTCGGCCATGGAAGCTGTAGCTGCTGTTGCATGGTTTTATTGGTGTAGTAATAATTTTGTAGGTGATAAGAATAGAAAGGAGAGAGAGAAAAAGAGATAACATTTAATGGAGGAGAGAGAGTGATGAAAAGGGTGCTCCTAAATTTTAGGGCCGGCCATGTGAGGGTGTTGGCTGAGAGTGAGTGTGGAAAAGATGTAGAGAATCAATGGTTGGGATTGATTCGGGAATCCAAGGGCTAGAATTTAAATAGGAAATATTAGGTTATTCCTATGGAAATTAATTCAATAGAAATTCTATTAAATATAGAAAAAATGGGTAAATGAATATCTGATATTTTTAGGCAACAAAATATTAGAGTGTCATGATGGAGAAAATCATGGAGCTGGACTGGACTTGGTGGAGCCGGATTGGATCAAAATCGGACATTGTGCAAAAACCGAATTAGAAAATAGGCATTGATGATCATGGAGAAATAAGTAGCACACGGGATTCCAATAAATGGGACACAAGTGAAGGACGGATAGTAGGCTCAATGTGGGCCATGTCCATAGTTGGGGCTGACAGGTTTGGTCGACAGGGGACCCACAAATCAAGTTGGAAGATGAATGTGACGCCGTGGAGTGAAATAAAATTGGGTCACGTGTCGGAAAAGTTGTGCGAATCAAATGGAGCCCGAAATGACTTGTCTAAGTGGGAAATGAAGGTCATGGGTGACGAGCGTCTCGAGTAGATCATCAATGAGGAGTTGGTTTCAAGAAAATGACTGGTCTGGCGCTCCCAATTTAAAAGTCATGGTAACGCGCTAAAAATGATCAAAGAAAAGAGTGGGAAATTAAATATCAATCAAATGGTCTAAACCGACCCGAAGTTCAACGAAGCAGAAAGAGCACAAGGGAACAAGTTTGGATGGGACACTATATACCGTCATGAAGGTAATCGTGTCCACTCCAAAACTCGTGAAGAAGATTTCCAGAGTTGAACATCCCTGATACTCCAAATATCAAAGGCATGGGAAAGTACACTTAAGGGAAAAATAACAAAATTAATTATTTGATGAAACTAAACAATCAGAAAATAAAATAAAATAAAATAAAAATTCAATCCGAAATTCAGGGTGCTCACATCCTACCCACCTTATAAAAATTTCGTCCTCGAAATTAAAATGTCCCTACACTCTCTAGGTCAAACCCCCGCAATAAAAGTTCTAGAACTTAAACAAATCATACCATCAAATAAAAGACAATATCCAGGGTCATGGTAACGGTGACAGTGAAGTCTCATCTAGGTTTACTAGTCATGCTAACCAACGGTCATAGGGTATCAAACACACAAGCAATCCAGGGTGCTAAACGAAAAAAGATGCAGAAACAACAACCATCAAAACTATAAGGTTGTCTACCACCCCGTATGAAAACTGGTACTCATAAAAATAAATAAATAAAGGAAGGTAACTACCAATCATTTGAAAGAAAAAAAAATACTATCCCAAGAAAATCAAAATCACAAGTTAAAGAATCGAAAGTCACTTGCATTGAAATCCAATCACAATATATATACAGAGAGAGCGTTTAGAGAGGGAAAACTAGCATCATGTGTATGGGGCATGTTCATACGGTTAGATAGTAGGCGTGTGTACGTGAATACATATGAAATTGTATATGAGAAATTGAGTTCCAAATCAACAGCTATCAAGTTACACTAATCATGGCATATGGTTTAACAATCTACAATATACAACCTATTTAATCATAACATGCATGGTGAACCATTTATATATATAAAAGGTAGAGACTTAGTTATGTATTTATATATATTATAACATATATGCATAAACTCTATATATATCCTTATAGATATATAATCCTAACATAGAGGGGAGGGTAAGGTTAAATGACAGTATATACTATGTTAGAGTGTGTGTGTGTCCTTGTACAGGGTTATAGCTTAGTATTGAAAGGTTAAATCCAGTTTTAGTTCAACAGTTACATATAAAATATGAAAACAAGCTAACATTTAACCAGTGTAATATTAACATAATACAAATTCAAAATTTAGGAGTTTGAACATCACAACTATCTCAATGCTCCCAATACATCCTATCATGATAGAAATGAACCCTAATCATATTACCAATACATTTATCTACGCATACAGTTCAATATTACATATTAAATATGAATTTTAACTAAACATTGGAAGTCAAATGTAAAAATGTTAACATGTAACTAGTTTTCAGAATTTTGGAGAAATTTGAACATTAAAACCCAACTCAATGTTTATCACAAACTAACATGTAAGAATATGAAACTTAAATTTATATTCCTGCTTACAACAATGTACGCAGCTCTAAATATTATATTAAGAAAATAAAACAGTAATTTAAACTAAATATTAGGAATTCAGTATTAAGGGTTAATATGTACACAGTCTTAAATTGACAAATTTTAAACACAAATTTTCAACAAAATTTTTTTAATTGAAACCCTACGTATAACATACATGTGCAGTGACGTAAACCTAAATAACAACATGAAATTTTATATTTAAAATTACGAATTTAAACATAGAAAAACAGAGAACCAGAAATATTGGTTATGAAAATTTGGACATCAACAACATATCAATATGTATCTAGATATGTGGAAAAATCAAGTGTAGCATGCATACGTGTTAGACAAGTGTCTGCTATATATATTCATATACATATTCTCATGTCCCAATAAAATTAATTCTACGTTAAGACTAACATTTAGATTCCTACCAAGATTGCAAGCAAGCGATTGACAAAATCAAGACAGTTTTATTATCATTATTATTCAATATAAGAATAATAGCAAGAAAGAATTAACGATAAATATGTTCTGCTTGTCTGTTTAAAGAAGGAACCGTTTTGAAATCTAGAGTTAAATATCAAATTCAAGATAAAGTCTAGCAAAATCATCGATTCATGGTATTATGAAAAACTCCTAGCAAGAAGCTACACAAAGGTTTATAAAAATAACTAAACATACTCTTAAGTTAAATGACAAGAAACTAGGCAAAACAACAAACAATAATTCTCTCTTTTTTTTTGAATGACTGAGAAAAAGTAAGAAAACATGTTCAAAATATTTTAAGCACAATCTGATAATCATATGCGTCTATCCAAAATCATGGTACTCTAAATCCTCGTCATACTAGTAAGCAAGGCTACGATAATCACAGAGCCCTTGACTTATGCACATATTTCTAAAATCATGGTATTTAACATTTTTGCGGTGCCGCATGCTTGGCTGCGAAAACCTTAAATTCCCACACCCGAGAAATATATCCAGAGTCAGACTATATGTCCTCACCATGCTGGCTAATGTGACTATAGAAGACTAGATTCCATAACATAGATGACCTAGCCCATATAATTTCATCTTGCCAAAAATCAAATTAAATCAACAATGAATACTCAAAAATCAAATCAAAATTTATTAACGAACATCAAAATTCAAAAGTGAACACAATCCATCAAAATGCAAACTCGAATGCAACAGCTATCATCAAAATTCAAAATTCGAAAATCTTCTATCAAAATAAATACAAACTCAAATTCAACAATAATCCGTAAAAATCAAATTTAACAACAAAAGTAAAATAAATTAAATCAAGGGAAAAAAGAGAGTTTTCAAATCGAAGTTAAATAAGATTCTCCAGGGTCGTCCCGGAAATCTCTCAAGGGTTCCTATCTGTGATTGAGTACCTTCAAAATATATCCTAATCCTACTGCAGGCTGTAGTGGTACTCTAGTTCGAATACCACTACACTTTAGTCTCGACCTGCATGGGCCACCTCTAAAAACGTGTCACGACCCGCACCCTAGAGTTAGGGCACGAGAACGTAACAACGCCCAGCCTACGCCGCAGTGTCGGCAGTAGAACGCTATCCTAGGTCTTAATGCATCTAACAGTATAAGACTAAACAGTTTATACTCCCCGAATGGGGGTGACATAGCAGATACAAACTCAATCACATCTAAGGTAGAGCATGATAAAGATAGATAAAATATGAAATCCAAAATAAATACAGGAGGTAGAAGTCTAAGTGTCTAAGATACATGAACCCAGAAGTACAACTCAAAACTCAAATAAAGATACAGTAATCCACAAAGTAAATACAACTCCAGACAAAATGAAATAACTACCTAAACGACCTCTAATGTGTCTCCTCTAGGCTAGCAGGCACCTCCAGGCTATCTGTAAAATTTATCAACAGGTCCAGTCAGGACTGGAGCGAGCACAGTACATCTCAACAGATCATAGCAGGTTAGAAAACATATAACATGCAGTAAAGTAAGATATAGGTACTGAAAGAAAATAGTATGTAAACAGAGAGATAACTGTAATATAAATATCTACTATACATAGAGAACTAGCATGTAACTAGTGAGTCAGAGTACAATATGAACATGTAAATGGCCTGGGATGATTCTGATGCTACACTATGGAATGATTCTGATGCTACACTACTGGTGTATTATTCACATGTCCACTTATACTCTCCCGTACCCCAATCAATACACAAGGATCCAGCCAGGTTATGTTATGATGCTATGTAACAGACCCCGAAGGTAATAGACCCCGTAGGTGATAGATCCCGAAGGTGATAGACCCCGAAGGTGATACATAGTAGTCCCATAAATGGGATAAGGATTCTAGGAAGACTCTACGATCATAAGAGTATATGTCGTAAGTGATCAAAGAACCAATGAAGCATATGATACGCCATGTAAGTAAAATGTACAGATCATGTAGTACCCGATGCTCCCTAAGGATAACATCTCAAGAAGGGATCCATATAGTACCAATCCGTGTGACCGTCGTGACAGTACAAGTAAAGTAATCTACTGCAGGAAATAATTCTAAGCAAGATATGAATGATCAGAGAATGTACTCGCCTCGATAACCTGAACAGCTGATAAGTAGAGAGGGTCCCACTGAAGCCACAGAGTCCTATTTAAAGCAACACAGGTTACAAGGTGTTCAAGTTGAAATAAATAAAACTATACTAGCCATCTATATTATTCTAGGTTCTTCTAAGTCAAAATATCTCTAGGTCGACTCCGGTCAATAATCTAGTCAAACTAGGTCAAGTGTTGACTTACAGTTGACTTTGGATCAACTGGTCAACTCTGGTCAAACAGGATCAATTCTAGTCTAATATAAAGTGTACTTCGTTATTTGTACGTCGAAACTTACGACACGCAAATCGAGATAAAAAGATTATCGGTAAGGTTGATAATCTTATTATAGTTATCCACGTGTCCAATATGTCAATTTCAGCGATGTGAGATCACTGAAATGGGCTGATCTCAGTTTCGTTGTACTAATCCCGAAATACGAACATTATATGAATTAATTATTAATTAATTATAAAAAGGTTAAACTTAGAGAAATTATCAACAAACATTGTCGGAAGATGAAATGAACATCGCCAACGTGTCCAGAATGGTCAAATTAGCTAGGATAGCCTACCCAACGGTCCAATTTGGATACAAGGGCAAAAAGGTAATTTCGGGTCAAAACGGTGTCTGTGTCGGAGTCGTTTTGCACCGAAAAACGTGCAAGAAAATAAGTCTATAAAATATAATAAATTATATGTCCACGCAATCAGAATGTCGATACGAACCCAACGGTATCTCCAGAATTAGATTTCGTTGTCCCGATCTCATTTTGGCCCGTTGACCAGAACTTGGAATTCCGGTTTGCACGGAAATGCGTGCCAGAGCCAAAGTTCTCAAAACTGAGCAAATTACCTGTCAACGAGTCCAGAATGATGACACGAACTCAACGGTATCCCCGGAATTGGATTCCGATGAGCCGGCGTCAAAAAGTTCCGTTGACCCAGAATGTGGGACCCGCTTTGCACCGAAAAACGTGTCTGGGCCCACGTTCTCCAAATCTAACAAATTTTATATGAAAACATGCCAGAACGACTCCACAAGTCTAATGGTGGTGTCAGAAATAAAATCTGGAGTCCCATGTTCAAAAATAGAATTTTACAAGTTGGAAATTACGAATTCGGACGGCCAACTTTGGCGTCGAATTCAACCAATCAAACACGCTCACAATGAAACGAAACTGAAGGGGTAGCAAGAGGGTTATACCAGCTTCGCACCGGAATTGGTATCACGCCAAACGGAGCTGCGGTGGAGGAGATACAAGCTGACAAAGTTGGCCCTGCGAAATTGTCCAAATTTAATACAATTTAAACAGTCAACTTGGTGGCCGGTTTTGATGTATCAAACGATAAAATTAACGGACGAAAATTGACATGAGCGAAGGTTACGACGGAGTGAAGAAATCGCTGATCCAACGGTCGGATCTCCGGGAAAACGTGCGCGAAGTCGCTGCGACGGAGCGCCAAAACGGACTCAATCTCGCGCGCGTCACGACGGGACGTCGTTCAAACGCACGAATCGCCTCGACGGCGCATCCCGAAGGACGGTGGCCGTCAGGGACTGATCGTCGGAGTTTGCACGTATGGCCAGGGGGCCACGGCGGGCCGCACGGCGGCGTGGCAGCGCACGATGGCGGCCCACGTGCGCGCGTGTGTGCGCGCCTGTGCGTTGCAGCGCCTGTTCTGCACTGTACTGTCGCGCCTGTGCTGCAGCGACTCCGGTGGCACGAAGGTGACCGACCTGCCACGGCGATAGGGTGGTGGCTCGTGGCCAGTGGCGACGGCCACGATGCGGCTAAGGTATTGATGGAGTGGCGGAGGTAGTGGAAAGGAGGAAGGAGAGGTCGGTGGTTGCGGTTGGATGTGGTGGCCGACGGCCAGCCACGGCGAGGGGCCAGGGGGATGGCCGGACTTCGGTGGGGCTGCTGTGGAGTCGGGTGGATAGGTAAGGTGGTGATGGATGTGTTGGAGTGATGGTCGGCATGGTGTGGTGAGAGTCGATGGTGATGATGGTGGTGAAGACAATGGTGAGATTAATCCCTGGGAGGAGGAAGAAGATGGAGGAGTGGCCATGGTGGGTGGTCGGGTTGGTGGCCGAAGAGGGGGAGAATGGAGGTCGGCCATGGAAGCTGTAGCTGCTGTTGCATGGTTTTATTGGTGTAGTAATAATTTTGTAGGTGATAAGAATAGAAAGGAGAGAGAGAGAAAAAGAGAGAACATTTAATGGAGGAGAGAGAGTGATGAAAAGGGTGCTCCTAAATTTTAGGGCCGGCCATGTGAGGGTGTTGGCTGAGAGTGAGTGTGGAAAAGATGTAGAGAATCAATGGTTGGGATTGATTTGGGAATCCAAGGGCTAGAATTTAAATAGAAAATGTTAGGTTATTTCTATGGAAATTAATTCAATAGAAATTCTATTAAATATAGGAAAAATGGGTAAATGAATATCTGATATTTTTGGGCAACAAAATATTAGAGTGTCATGATGGAGAAAATCATGGAGCTGGACTGGACTTGGTGGAGCCGAATTGGATCAAAATCGGACATTGTGCAAAAATCGAATTAGAAAATAGGCGTTGATGATCATGGAGAAATAAGTAGCACACGAGGATTCCAATAAATGGGACACAAGTGGCGGACGGATAGTAGGCTCAATGTGGGCCATGTCCATAGTTGGGGCTGACAGGTTTTGGTCGACAGGGGACCCACAAATCAAGTTGGAAGATGAATGTGACGCCGTGGAGTGAAATAAAATTGGGTCACGTGTCGGAAAAGTTGTGCGAATCAAATGGAGCCCGAAATGACTTGTCTGAGTGGGAAACGAAGGTCATGGGTGACGAACGTCTCGAGTAGATCATCAATGAGGAGTTAGTTTCAAGAAAATGACTGGTCTGGCGCTCCCAATTTAAAAGTCATGGTAACGCGCTGAAAATGATCAAAGAAAAGAGTGGGAAATTAAATATCAATCAAATGGTCTAAACCGACCCGAAGTTCAGCGAAGCAGAAAGAGCACAAGGGAACAAGTTTGGATGGGACACTATATACCGTCATGAAGGTAATCGTGTCCACTCCAAAACTCGTGAAGAAGATTTCCAGAGTTGAACATCCCTGATACTCCAAATATCAAAGGCATGGGAAAGTACACTTAAGGGAAAAATAACAAAATTAATTATTTGATGAAACTAAACAATCAGAAAATAAAATAAAATAAAATAAAAATTCAATCCGAAATTCAGGGTGCTCACAGCCAATGAACTCCCCCTGTTCGGGCAGTTCCCAATCCTGTGGTCCGGGGCACCACAAACCAAGCACAAACCCTGTGCTCTACGACACTCTGATACCACATGCCCTGGCTTTCCGCAGTGTGAACATCCCACTGCGGAAGACTGCTTCTGCTTCTACTGCTGAGGGTGCATCGGGGTGGAATGCTGAATCGACGTCACTAAGACCGTCCGCCTCGGAGCTCCAATGGTCAAAGTCCTAGCTGCCGGGGCTGGTGCTGATGACTGATTCATCTGGCCGTGAGATCGCTTCCGACTACCGGTCCTATCCACGATCCTCTGGGAGGTATACTCATGCCTCCGGGTTGCTCTCAATACTGCATCAAAAGTCTGATGCTCAAACTGCTCCACCGCCAATAAAATCTCTGGGTGGAGCCCCTGCTGGAACTGCTGGGCTCTATCGAACTCGGTCGCCACCAAGGTGGAAGCAAACCGACTAAGCCTGGAGAACTCGACCGCATATCCATCGACCATCCTGCCCATCTACTTTAGATTGGTGAACCTTGTCTGTAGATCATACCGAGCTACATCATGAAAATACTTGGTCTGGAATCTCTCCCTGAATACTACCCATGAAATAGGGGCCACTAATCCATCGGCCTGCGCTGCCCACCAGCTGCGGGCAAGATCTAGTAACTGCAGGCGCACTACGGCCACCTTCTCGTTCTCTGGAGTCCTGGCTGTTTCTAGAATCACCTCTGTATCCTGAAGCCATGCATCTGCAGCGATCGCATCTTCACTGCCATCGAAGAAGGGAGGGTTCAAGTGCTTGAAGCTGTTGGCCGTGCTATTACGCTGATGACCTCCTCTGGTCAAAGCATCTGCCACCCCCTGGTGTAAGGCATCTCCGCGACGATCCTGGGAAGCTAATAGGGACCTGATGAGACCCACCAAAGTGCCATCATCAGGCTCTGCAGGCTGGACGGGCTGAATTGGTGGTTCTCCTCCGGTAGGCATGACTCTGGAGGCTACTCTTGAATGCTGGGCTTGATCTCAAGGTTACGACTGGTCCATGGGAGGTGCTTCGCCTTGCTGATCGATAGGTCCAGGAACAATACCGTTGAAGAAGACGACATAGGGAACAATAAGGAAGGACCAGGACAGATCAACGATACAAGCATGTGATCAGGTCAAGATTACATGGATTCAGAGGATATGAGCAGAGATCAAGGGCGAGTACTGATTGAGACATCTATTCGGTAAACTCTCACATATCATGATTTACAAGACCTGCATGGGCCACCACTTAAACCATGTCACGCCCCAGAACCAGAATACTGGAGAGCGGGAGCGTACATAGCCAGCTACGTATATTGAAGTGCAACCCACCTCGCTATACGGTCATGGCTGTCTAGATACATGAGGGTTTAACTACAAGCCAACAGTCTCCTATGGTCATGAACAAGCCTATTGTCTCAATCTCAAGCAAGCAATAATAGTTACAAGATGTCAGAGCACCAAATATATAATAGCAAGGCGTCCCATACATTATATATTGGATGATCATGAAGCTAGTCGTTACAAAATGTCAGGACTAGCAAGAGTTTAGTCATACATAATCAACCCTAGGATCTGTCAATCATGTTACAGCCTATAGACAGACAGTAAATAAAGGTACAATACGAGCTAACACGTGTTCGTAGGCTAAATGCCTTAAAAGAATAATTTTACAATAAAGTGCGAGGACAAAAAGAAACCCACTCGTTGCCAGGGTTACGCATGGTGGTCACCATCTGGCTGGAAGACATGTGGATCCTCTGGTGCTGCTCCGATATCTGGCCACACAAAACCAGCTGAGTCAGACCCCAGAAAGAGCAAGTGCCACAAAGGAGGCTTCACTTAGGAACTAAAACCAGCATATCACAATAGAATATTAAGGATAAATAATAAATAAAGAACCGATAATAATAGAGATAACAACAGTAAACTGAGTACGAAGAAACCATTCAAGTAGCCAGGTCACAACCCTTAAACCAAACAAGGACCGGGATTACAGTCCTTCACCTGAATAGAAACCCATCTCAAATACTATTGGTATAGTGAAGACAATAAACGAAGAGAGGACACATAACTGCTCCGGGAGCTAGGTTACAACCCTTAAACCAAATAAGGACCGGGGTTGTAACCCTTCGCATGAACAGAACTGGACCCCTGATCTTTATTGCTAAGGCCAGCATAATTAATCATGGTATGAAGGTAAGGTAAAACATGAAGGACATGGCATGGGGTTGCAATAAGACAATAAACGAAAAGAGGTCACAGAACTGCTCCGGGAGCCAGGTTACAACCCTTAAACCAAACAAGGACCGGGGTTGTAACCCTTCGCCTGAACAATACTGGACCTCCGATCGTTATTGTTAAGGCAAGCATCAATAATTATGTCATGTCACAATCTTGCACAGGATCAGGATAAGACTAAGCGGGAATAAACTCCATCCAATCAATCACGGCCAATCAAGAGTACGGCTTGATACTTTTAACCAACTAGGGTTATCACAGGCCTAGTTATAAGCAAGATGCAATAAGAATATCCCAACAGCCACAAGCCCTGCAGACCATCCAGGTTATCCGGGTCTAATGTCCGTTTATGAAGAATGTAACACGTGACTGTGTGCTAGAAATGTTCCCTACTCGTCGGTAGGCTACAAGTCCACTTGAGCGCCCAGATAACGGGATTGCCTGTAGCTGGGAAATCTCTTCATGACTACTGGATTATTCTAGTTATTAGCCTTAGTTGAATTCAGTAGGTACCCTTGACCGTGGTACTCAGGAATCCCCATCCTAGACATGATGCAAGACAGTACCAGTTTATTTGTACAAACATAATCGCCCACGGTATCCAGATCTTTCATACTTGTCATGTCAGGCTAGCTGTCGTAACAGTATATCGAGATATATCATGTCAGTTTACTTGTCAAGAGTGCGC
This sequence comes from Iris pallida, assembly GCA_029216955.1. Classification (NCBI taxonomy): domain Eukaryota; kingdom Viridiplantae; phylum Streptophyta; class Magnoliopsida; order Asparagales; family Iridaceae; genus Iris; species Iris pallida. Next base: position 7,985 of record JANAVB010008723.1, on the reverse strand, counting down.
CACAGCGGGCCACTATCGTGTTCTATTCTTACATTATCATGAATGAGAGAAACTTGCATAAAATAACTAGTGACATATTCTTGATGCAAAGGAAAAGATCTACAACTTTCACGTTGGGAGTTGGGAGAAATTCGAGCCACAATTCGGTCAATTAGGACATATAACAGTTAGAAATAGCCAAAATAGGCATTATGCGGCCTATTCTGCGACACCATATGCGGCCAACTGCGACATGCGGCCTATGCGGCCCAACTGCGACACCATATGCGGCTCAACTACGACATGCGGCTTATGCGGCCCAACAGCGACGCCTTATGCGGCTCAACTGCGACATGCGGCTTATGCGGCCCAACTGCGACACCATATGTGGCCAACTGCGACATGCGGCTTATACGGCTCATCTGCGACACCATATGCGGCCAACTGCGACATGCGGCTTATGCGGCTCATCTGCGACACCATATGCGGCCAACTGCGAGATGCGGCTTATGCAGCTCATCCGCGACATCATATGCGGCCAACTGCGACATACGGCTTATACGGCTCATCTGCGACACCTTATGTGGCTAACTGCGACATTCGGCTTATGCGGCTTATCTGCGACACCATATGCGGCCAACTGCGACATGCGGCTCATTCGCGACATCATATGCGGCCAACTGCGACATGCTAACAGATTAACATAAAAATGACCAAAAATGCTTTTGGCCATAACTCCTCAAAACAAGTCGAAATCCAACTTTTCAAAGGTCTATTTTAGGTAAAATTGAATTCTCTACAACATGGAACAATCAAAACATGAAAATAATAAAGTTTAATAGATCAAAACCCAAGAAAACCGAAAATAATATAAACTTAGATCTACAAGAAAATATCCATCAAAATAAAAAAGGCCAAGTTCTAAAGTATCTTAGAATCTCGCGAGGAAGACAATAGAACAACAAAAATGGAGTTTCTCCATGAAGCAAGTTGCACTTGCCTAGCTCTCTTCCCTGGTAGGTGGAAGAGTAATGGTGGAGAAGAAGAAGTGAAGGAGAAGAATAAATGAAGAGAGAGAGTTAGGTGGAAATATAAATGAGGGTGGTGGTGGTAGGTGGGGGTTCGGTCCACCTAAAATCAAGTCAAGCCGAACCAGCAACAAGTTGAACCGAACCAAGAAGGAAATGCCAAAATAACCATACAGAGAAATACGCAATACGAGTCAAGAATACGTACACGTATACCAAGATACGTAATATGAACCATAGGCATTACACGGTGGCGCACCAGTAAGACCGCTGGCACTCGGGGGTGAGGGCGCGGGTCTGAGCCCCCACTCCCACGGGGGCGGCTGGGTGGCATTGTCCACCGTAGACTTCTATCCTTTGTTTTGGGGGGTATTCGCCACATCTTTCATATGAACTCATAATATTCATCTAAGCTGTGGATGCTATTTCCACATCTCGTGAATGGTACGAATCGAGGCATGATCTACACCAAAAAACTTTAGGTTAGTATCCTTCTAACTAAGATTAAATAAATAGGTTAGACAACGTAGGAAATAATATTCATTTGTGTAGTGTTACTAGTTTCTTCTATACATACATGTACTACCTTCCTTAAGGTAATTTTTAAGGATTACTAGGGTGTGATTGGAACTCAGGGTTTCACCTATAAATTTATAGCCTATATTCTACTTTATACCTTTTATTAACCTAGACCTATACCTGTCCTAGATTTTTCATTCTTTACGAGCCTGCATGGGCCACCTGTCACGCCCCATAAGCCAGAATACTGGAGAGCGGGGGACAGACACAGCCAGCTATGTACATTGAAGTATAATCTACCTCGATATATGGTCACGGCTGTCTAGATGCATGAGGGTCATCTACAAGCCAACAGTTTCTTATGGTCATGAACAAGCCTAGTGGCTCAATCTCAACAAGCAAGTAATTTTTACAAGGAGTAAGATCATCAGACATACAAAGTAAGGCATCCCAAACATTACATATTCAGATGATCATGAAGCTAGTCATACAAAATACGAAGACTAGCAAGAGTTTAAGTCATACATGATCAACCCTAGAATTTGTCAATCATGTAACAGCCCGTAGGCAGACATGAATTAAAGTTTCAACACGAGCTAATACTTGCTCGGCGGCTAAACGTCTCAAAAGAATAATTTATAATAAAGTGGAAGAGCAAAATAAGAAACCCACTCGTTGCCAGGATTACATCTGGTGTTCACCATCTGGCTGGAAGGCAGGGAGATCCTCGGGAGCTACTCCGAAATCTGGCCATACAAAACCAGCTGGGTCAGACCCCAGAAAGAGAAAGTGCCACAATAGAGGCTTGACTTATGAACTAAAACCAGCATATTAGCACATGATACATAAAGGATAACGAAAGACATGAGTTAGAGAAAACAGGATGATAAACGATAAGATAACTAAAGGACCATTCCGGTAACCAAGTTACAACCCGTAAACCAAACAAGGACCGGGGTTGTAACCCTTCTCCTGAACAGAACTTAGCCTCTAACCAATTATCGATAAAGTAAAAGCATAAACAAACATGTACTGAGATAGCCATGTACTGGATCTAGGCAAGACTAGACAAGATAGGACTCCATCCATCATTCACGGCCAAGCAAAGAGTACGGCTTGATACTTTAACTAACTAGGGTTATTACAAGCCTAATTACTAGCAAGATGCAATGAGATGTTCCGGCAGCCACAAGTCCTGCAGTCTTAATCCAGGTTATCCGGTCACAAGTTGAGAGAGTTGGATTAGGTGACTTAGAGGTATAACACATGACAGTGTGCTAGAAATGTGCCTACTCGACGGCAGGCTACAAGTCCAATTAGAGCGCCCAGATAGCAGGACTGCCTGTAGCTGGGAAACCTCTTCATGGACTACTTGATCAATCTAGTCATTATCCTAATCAGATTCAGTACGAATCCCTGACCGTAGAAAATTAGAAATTCATATCCTAGACATGATGCAAGACGAGACATGTAGCTTATACAAGCACAAACACCCACGGTGTCAAGACAAGAGTTACTTAGCAAGTCAAGATAGCCGTCGCAACAGCATATCCAAATTATTATGTTAGGTTTACTTATCAAGTCAAGAGTGCATCACAACGGACCACTATCAAGAATTATCATGTCAAGTTACTGGTCAAGAGTGCACCACGACGACTCACTATCGAGAATTATCATGTTACTTGATACTTGTTAAGAGTGCGCCTTAACAGGCCACTATCGTGTTTTATCCTTACAATATCATGATGAGAGAAACTTGCATAAAATAGCTAGTAACATATTCTTGAAGCCAAGGAAAAGATCTACAACTTTCATGTTTTGAGTTTTTCAAGATTTTAGCTAGAAAATAGCCCAAATGGGCAAAATAAGTCATTTGGAGTGACCTGCGCAAGTTGCGCAAGCAAAACTGCCTACGGCGCATATTACGTGCAAGCACGGCACACGGGCGCGCGGCAAAAAATTGTGCGGGCGTGCGGCGGCGCAAGTTGCGCATTGCGCGCGGGCAAAAATACAAACGGCATACGTTGTGCGCAAGAACGGCGCGCGGGCGCGCTGCAGAAAAATGCGCGGGCCCGCGTCACGCAAGTTGCGCATTGTGTGCGGGCAAAAACGCCCACGGTGCACGTTGCGCGCAAGCACGACGCGCGGGCACGCAGCAGAAAAATGTGCGGGCGTGCGGCGCGCAAGTTGTGCATTGCGCGCAGGCAAAAACGCCCACGGCGCACGTTGCACGCAAGCACGGGGCGCGGGCGCGCGACATAAAAATGCGCGGGCGCACGGCACGCAAGCTGCGCATTGTCTGCGGGCAAAAATGTCCACGGTGCACGTTGCGCACAAGCACGGCGCACGACAGCGAATACACTGCGCGCGGCACTGTTCATCGCCCCGACAGCACCAAAAGGTGTGAGAAACCCATGAACACGAAAATGGCATAACTTTCTCATACGGAGTCGAAATCAAGCGGTTCAAAAGCCAAAATTGGGTAGAATTGAATTTCCTACAACATGGAACAATTAGATCTCGAAAATAACCAAGTTTCAGATATCAAAACCAAGAAAAACCAAAAATTACAAACTTAGATCTACAAGAATTCATCCATCAAACCCAAAAAATGTCAAGTTCTAAAGAGGCTTAGAATCAAGTAAGGAAGAGAATGGAATAATAAAACTTGAGATCCATCATGAAGCAAGTTGTACTTGCCTAGGACTTGTAAGATGGGAGGAGTAAATGAAGAAGATGAAAAAGTAAATACAAATAATGGAGGAGAGAGAAGGAGTTGACTTATATAGCAACCCCTCTCATCTCAACCTGAAATAAACCAAACCAAGCCAAGCCAAGCCAAGCCAAGCCAAGCCAAGTCATGTTGAACCAAGTTGAACCAATCAAGTCAAAATTTAAACCAAGGCTAAGCTAAGCAAGATAAGTCAAAATATGGGCCACCTGACAATTGTCAGAAATCCGTATACGTATCCTGAAAAATACGTATAACGGGAAACGGAAGTGACACCACCACTAAAAGACGTGTCACGTCCCGCATCCAAATTCAATGGTGACGTCATAAACACATCCCCAGGCTACGCGCCGAATTTGCGATTGTCGCCCATAAAATATCAGAATAGAAAATACAATGAATTATTACATTCATGTACACAACTACAACTATATTATACATCAAGTATTTTCTAAGAGTACCTTATTACAAGTCTGTTACAACAAGATATTTTACATACGACTTACTACAAAATGTTGGTTGCTGTCTCATGAGATTCTCCAAACAGTCTATTCCTCGATATTGTCTTCGTCATACAGAGGTAACGTTTCCGCAGGAATGTCATCTTCTCATAGTGAACAAATACTAGGTCGCTTAGAAACGACAAGCAAGTCCTCAGTCAAGAACGATTAAAGAAAATGAAAATGTGGTAGAGATTTGGAAATAAATAATATATACCGAAATTTATGAAGTTAGATTTACTTTAATAAATATAAATTAAATTCCTCAATGCTATTGTCCTTTTTCTCTAGCATAGACACTTAATATGCATACTCGAACAAGAACATATATTTTCTAAATGAAATGCAAATTTGAGAACAACCCTTTTGAATATCCTCCTGACCAGCTTTTTCGACAACAATTTCGTATACCTAGGATCAGGCTGTGACTTGGTAGCACGGTGCTTAGAATCCGGTCCTGCCTCTCCTAGGCTTATATGTACTAAGTCTCTCTTGGACCTAGAAAATCACCAATTTGATGTTGCTATCGAAATTGGTACAAATATCAGATGGCACGGAATTAAATTCGGCCCTGCCTCTCATGGGCTAAATGGATGGCACGGTTATTACAAATTCGTCCCTGCATCTCATGGGCTAAGTGAGCTAAGCCTCACATACTCAATTCATATGGCCCTACAAATGAGCTAATGTACTGATCAGCTTTTGTTTAATTATGCTGCAAAACTATATAGGTGATATTCGGGTTGTTCTCCTCCGCCAATTGCTTTCTAACTAATCATTACAATCACAGTATTTTATTACCATTATCTCATCAATAGGTAATTTATCTATCTAAGATGCTAGGGTGCGTCTTGCATATGTCTGTTTGAACGGTTCTTAGAAATCAATTGTTTCAAATTAGCGTTTAGACATGGAACTCCCAAGTAGGATAATATACTCATATATTTCCACAAAACAAGATTGTAGAGAATTTAATTTAAATTGCGCCTACGTGACGCATGTCCTATGTCATACATATTCTAAATCCTTTCTAAATTTACGAGAATCACCCAATTCCTCTAAAGGTCGAGAATTTGGCTATCTCTTGAAATTTTTGAAAATTTCGACAGAGTCTTCTTTGTACTTGTTGACTCCGAAAAATTTACAGGATACTAATACGTTATAATAGAAATCTAGGTTCGCCGACCCCTTCGGTGGAGCAACTCTCAACACGGGAACCACGTAATTAATATCTATATTCAAATTGATAAAACTTTCTTACTTTTGTAGGCAAGCAACAATTTAATTTCGGCAATTTGATTATTTAAATGCTAATCAATCAAGAGATAAAATTGTTAGTAACATAATGATACCCAAAATCAATTTATTTTATATCACTATATAATACCATTATTGGTTTAGTGTCAACTACTACAAAATTAAATCTAGGGTTTTCCGTATCACATTTTGGCTTCTTGAGGCAATTTTCCTTGAAAAACCTAACAAGTGAACTACCATAATGTTTTGGTATTTATGTACAATAGTTCTAATTACAATTTTGTTACAAAATGAGTCGTTTAGGCATTATTACAATTTTGGACAGACTTGTAATATTATATAATTTTGATAGTATGACAAATTCTCTTGATTTACAATTAATTAGAATCAAGCCTTAATTAGTTCACATACATATTCATAATCGATAGAACCTCCAATGTATAAAATTTTCATGGATTTGATTAATGTATAAATATATTTTATATAGAGGAAATTATGTTGAGTGTATATATATAGATTGATAGGTAGTATCCTTATCATTTTGAGAACACACATAAATAAAAACTCGTATTCATAGGAATAGGATATGCCAATATATTCATGCTTGTCCTTTTTCAATAATCATGTATAAGTGTGTCCATTCCGTGTCCCATGTGTCGTGTCTATTGACATAGTTGTCCTTCTTCAAATGTGTCCTTTATATTGTGTCCGCATGTTGTGTCCAACTTGTACATTCATTCGAAGTGTCCGTATTGTTTATTTATTCAAAGTGTGATGTGTCTACATATCGTGTCCAAATTGTATATTAATTCGTAGTGTGTTGTGTCCATATGGTATATTTATTCAAAGTGTAATGTGTCCACATATTGTATCCATATTGTATATTCATTTGAAGGTGTTGTGTCCCCTTGTTGTGTCCAAGTTGTATTGTGTCCTACACATTTATTCAAGTGTCCGTTTGTATTGTGTCCTATATATTCGTTCAAGTGTCCATTTGTGTTTTGTCCTACATATTCATTCAAGTGTCCATATATTCAATTATGCATATGGAACAAATTTGTCCCTAAAAGAATTCTTCCAATATCCTACTACTTATAACCATATTTGGTTCTCACAAAATTGAATTTGCAATAAATTTACCTAAATTCCAGAAATGAAAACAAACATACAAATTCAATAAAATTAAGAATTTAATTTGAACAATTTTTAAGATGGGGAGAGAGGGAGGACTTGCCTTGATTTGAAAGATGACCTAGGTCTTGTGTATACTCTCCCAATTTCTTCCTAACATAACCCAATACAAAGATTTATCAATTTATATATATAAACCCCAACTTCCTTTTGACATAGAATTCAAATTAGAAGGAAAGGGGAAGGAAATGAAGGACTTTACCTAGGTTTTTGGGTTGTGAAAGAGGAGGAGAGAAGGAGGTGGTGGTGGCCGCCTAGGTACTGGAAGTGCTAGAGGTGGTGGTGGTGAAAGATGACCTAGGTGCTGTGTGTGTAAAGGAAGGAGATGGAGAAGAAATAAGGGAGGGGAAGTAAGAGGTGTTTCATGGAGAGGGTTCTCTCCATGCTTGGAGATATGTGGCAAGTTATGTGCCACATGTCATAGGTGAATGCCACCTACGCTTATGGTATGCCACATACCCTCTCATTTTGACACATCACCAATTTGAGTTGGTAAATTCAGAATTTGAATTTGTAAAAAATTTTCCTAAGGGTTTTAATGAAAAATTATTTGATTATCATTACCATTATTTGTTAATTGTTATTAAGAGATAATTAAAGCATAATGTGTCTATCCTTCTTAGAGAAATTCCGTCCTCGAAATTTGAAATAACTAATATAATAATATGATAATAACCTGGCTCAGCGAATAGATACGGATATTGCCTCCGTATATCTTCTTCTTTTTCCCAAGTTGAATCTCCCGGAGAGTCCTTGCTCTACGCTACTCGGACTAATGGA
>JANAVB010008722.1:0-145518 GCA_029216955.1 Iris pallida | reverse complement strand
TATAAACCCTAATAAAAAATACTTAAAATTCCCAAAAATTAGGAAATTCTAGAAAATATAAAATAGTATTATGAACCCTAGAAAAAATATTTGGGGTCAATATTTCTCATATGCTAGCACAATAAATTCTAGAGGTCCTAGAAAATAGGTTTTCCAATATTAAAATATTAAAATAATTCCAAAAAAATTGTAAAAATTATAGAAAATAGTTTTTGAGGTTCTAGAACCTAAATAAAATACTGGGTCCCAAAAATAACCCAAATGGCCATATGGTAAATCATAATCAAATAATAATAAATAAAAAAATTGAGAGTGGGCTTACATCATCAATGTAAATCAGCCAACATCTACCCAACAGACCACAAAGGGCACCACGTCCAAAAGAAGAATACTTTTTTGATAAAGATGATATCAAGAGTACCTTTGATTATCTCATCAAGAGCAATAAACTTCAACTGCCAGAACCAAAATGGCCAGAAGAAGTTGGTAAGATTGACCATCTAAATATTGTGTTTACCACAGGTTTATTGGATATCCCACTCGAGCATGCTATATGCTTAAGGAAAATTCAGAAGAGGGTCAATTCCGGTGCAATCACTTTAAAGACAAGAAAACTGTAACGGCTAATGTCGTCTCTTTACAGTTAAAGATTTTCCAGCTCAACTTGTGCAGGACGGTGTCATCCCATCCTGAGAACTACTCTTGAGATTGTTAATCTTCCACCGTATGAACTGATGGTCTTGTTTCTCTGTCTACTGATAAAGGAAAAATTATATGGATCCATCCAGATTTAGTGGCGGACTTCGAACACCGTCTTCTTCCACCAAGTCTAAAAAGGCTACTAAAAATAAACCATGTCACATGATTTTATTTGGTGAATATTGTCTTCCACCTCTAACTGCTACCTTCATCTCGGCAGCAGATAATCCTTCTTCTTATTCCCCTGTTGAGACAACATTGTCAAAGTCAGAAGCCAAATATCAACCAGCTTTCCATCTATATAGTGCACAATCTCGTGAACTAATGACGAAAATGGGATATGATCTACAAAAGGCTTCTGGTTTGAACCATGGAAAGGGATCTCATGTACCTCTTTCCCTATGTCTTTCTCAACCAATCTCGGGTTGGTTTGGGTTACTGGACAAACTCTTTCCTCAAGCACCATCTTCTCCTGCTGTTAATGGTCCATCAGCTTCATCACCGACGACAGCCGACAGAGAAAAATAGCCTATCCGTTTTGATAAAGTATTGAAGAAGACTTGTTGGCACATTTTATTTTGAGTAATTAACAGCTTCTTCGTAGTTTAGTCTTCTGTTCTTCAGATTCATTTTTCTCAGAAGATCAAGGGCTTCCTCCTTCTTGAAGACTGTAGCAGTCACCGGCGTTCCCTGCATAAAGTCGGCGTCTTCCTACTTAGTGTCTTCGAGTCTGTACTGGTCTAGGTATTTCTGTAATCACTAAAGGATGGATGATAACTTAAAGCATAAATCGAAAATCAAGTCATTCAGAACGGCATACCGGCGGTATACTCCGGCATACCGACGGTATACCGTTTTCGCGTCCAGAAAAGTTTCTGTGACAAAAAGCGGCATACCGGCGGTATGCTCCGGCATACCGGCGGTATACCGTTTTCGCGTCCAGAAAAGTTTCTGTGACAAAAAGCGGCATACCGACGGTATGCTTCGGCATACCGGCGGCATACCGCTTTTTGGACTCCAGAAAGTTGCTGTCTCGAAATGTCGGCATACCGACGACATGCTGCGGCATACCGGCGGCATGCCTTTTTAGCAACACAATAGTTGCTGTGATTTTTTGTCGGCATACCGACGGTACGCTACAGCATACCGGCGGCATGCCGTTTCTAGCAGCTCTAAAACTTTCTGTGACTTCTGTCGGCATACCGGCGGTATGCTCCGGCATACCGGCGGTATACCGAATTTTGAATACTCAGTTTTCGATTTAATCTGACATGCATTAATGGCCGCATTTAATGCTCTTGAACGGTCATAAATATGACCGTTACTATTTGGACGGCATACCGGCGGTATGTCGCGGCATACCGACGGTATGCCGGTCTGCGTACATTCAGAAGCATTAAATGCCACCCACTCTTGGTTTTCTTATAAAAGGAAGCTCTCTCTCTCTTGAGCTTCTTTACCAACTCCTTCATAAATTTTCCAACAACCAAGAGCTCCACCATTAATACTTTCCAAAGCTTTCATTGTCATCCTCTCCCTAAGTGCTAGAGTATTAAAGAGTTGTACACTTTCGATCTTCAAGTGTTAGAAGATCAACAAGCTTTCATTCTCTGTTGTTTGAAGTTGGCGAGCCTTCGTAAGAAAACTCGTGTGTAGAAGTTGGCGAGTCTTCGGATCCAAACTCGTGTTGAAGTTGGCGAGTTCTTCGGATCCAAACTCGTGTGTACTATTTGGATAATAGTGGATTAAAGCCGGAGAGAGTTCCGGGACTGGATTGCCTCAAAAGAGGATACCAGGATACATCCTTGCGTTTGTGTTTGATCTTGCTACTCTTTTCTTTAAATTGCCTTTATTGCATCAATTGTTGTAGTATTTTATTTCCCTATTCACCCCCCCTCTAGGGTTCTACAATTGGTATCAGAGCTTTGTTCTCTTGATTTGGATTACTTCCTTGAGTGATCCATGGCCTCTAACCCTAGCGTCAACACGTTTCACAATGAGGGACACTCCACAAATAGGCCTCCCCTATTTGATGGTACCAACTATAACTACTGGAAGATTAGGATGGGCATTTATCTCAAGTCCATAGATTTCGACTTATGGGATTGCGTGATAAATGGCCTTCTACTCCTTCCAGAGCTATTGAGGATATGCTTCTGACACCCTTCGGGAAACACTTGCCGAAAACATTAAGAAGCTTGCTTGTCGAGATGCCAAGGCAATGAATGCTCTTTACTGTGCCCTTGACAGTAGTGAATTCAATCGGATCTCTACTTGCAAGACTTCCAATGAGATTTGGAAGTTACTTGAGTCACTCACGAGGGAACTTCACAAGTGAAAGAATCCAAGATTAGTAGACTCACGCAAGAATATGAGTCTTTTAAAATGAAGCATGATGAATCTATTGCTAGTATGTTTACTCGTTTCGGTGACATTATTAACCCTCTCTCCTCTTGGAAAGGAATATCCCGCTCATGAAAAGATAAGGAAAATTCTTAGAGGATTGACGAAAGCTTGGAGTCCTAAAGCACCGCAATCATTGAGGGGAACGATCTAACCGTCATGAACCTAGAGACCCTCATGGGTAAGCTAATGACTCACGAGCTCGACATGAAGGATCAAGAGGAATCCTCCATTCAAGAGAAGGAGAAGGAAAAGACCAAAGAAAAGGAGAAGACTCTCGCTCTTAAAGCTTCAAGGTGCTACTCCAAGGATAGCTCCGACGACAATGAGTCGGATGACGATGAAGAAATAGCTCTCACAGCTAAGCACTTCCGGAAGTTCTTAAAGTTCAACAAGGCCAACCGCTCTAGACGGGACAATAAAGAAGACCCGGCATGCTATCAATGCAGAAGACCCGGACACATCAAGAGGGATTGTCCGATGATACGAAAAGACTCAAGCAAGTACGAGAAACCTAGCAAGGGAAGCTCATCCTCTAGAAAGTTCGCCAACACTAGCATTTGGTGTGAAAGCGACGCAAGCGACTCCGACAATGACAAGGAGTGCAAACACAATGCCAACGTCTGTCTCATGGCAACCGATGAGGTACTTGATGATTTCTCTTTAAACACTCTTACCTATGATGATTTGGAGAAAGCCATTCTTGAATTACATGAAGAACACAAAGGTGTTCGGAATAAATACAAGAAATCTCTCAAGGAGGTTGAGGCTCTTCACTTTGAAGTAGAGAGGCTCTCAAACATCATCATTGATGTGAAGGGAAAATCTCCTATTTCCGACACGGATGAAATGGAGTCTTTGCGACTCAAATTTCAAGAATCTTTTGACACCATCAAGAAAAAGGATGATGAGATTCAATCCATGAGAAGCTCCTATGAATTTGCCATGCGCAAATGTCAAGATACTAATAGAAGAGAATATTCCACCTCTATTAAGTATAATGATCTTCTTACACGAGTAAGAATTTAGGTAATAAGAATACCACTCACATGCATGCTCCAAGACACCCTCACACTCATCACAATGCTAGGCACAATCATTACATGAACACTACACACAACTCCTTTTCTAACACAAGAAAAGGACCCTTTGTCAAGAAGAACACCTCTCATCATGCCTTTTACTATCATCATAACACTCATGGTAGAACTTCTCACACTAGTAACTCACACATGCACAACACTCACACTTCTTCTTCTAAATCTTCCTTGATGTGCAATTATTGTGGTTTGGTAGGTCACACTTCTAACTTTTGTTATACAAGAAAACAAGTTGATATGAGAGTTCTTAAGTGGGTTCCTAAGACTAACACTCATGGACCCATAAGATCATGGGTACCAAAATGTTCATCTTCAACTTATGTTATAGGTGACGAATCCTTTCATGCTAGAAGCAAATGGATTCTCGATAGCGGTTGTTCACGGCATGACCGGTGATGCTTCATTTTTACAACGCTATCGATGAAGAAAGAAGGACACGTCTCCTTCGGTAACAATCTTAAAGGTTATATTATTGGAAATGGTAATATCGGTTCTCCTCCTTACCCTTGTATTAATAATGTTTGTCTTGTTACTAATCTCAAGCATAATCTTTTAAGTATTAGCCACCTTACCGATAATGGTTATGATATCAAGTTTGTTAAACTCAAATGCTACATTACCGATAGCTCCAATGGAACTATTGTGTATGAAGGCATTAGAGAAATAATATTTATGTTCTTATCTTGTTGAAGGTACTAACAATGACAGGTGCCTAGTTGCAAAGAACGATGAGAGTTGGCTTTGGCACATGAGGCTTGGACACGCCAACATGGATACCATCTCGCCTCGCCTCCAAGAAGCTTGTACGAGGACTTCCGCATCCCTTTCAAAAGGATATGGTATGTGAAGAATGCGAGAAAAGTTAGTTGACCAAGTCATCCTTCAAATCCATCAACTCTGTGAGTACCTCTAGACCCCTCCAACTTATTCATATGGATCTCTTTGGGCCTAGTAGAGTAGCTAGTCTTGGTGGCAAACTTTATGCTTTGTTTTAGTTGATGATTTTTCGAGATTTACTTGGGTTTTTTCTTGCTTGCAAAAGTGATACCTTTCGTGAATTTGTTGCTTTTGTAAACGTGTTCAAAATGAGAAAGGTTTTTCCATTAACAAAATTAGGAGTGATCATGGAGGTGAATTTGATAATGTTGATTCAAAAGTTTTTGTGAAAAGAATGGTTTTGGACATGATTTGCTTGTCCCCGTACTCCTCAACAAAATGGTGTTGTGGAGAGAAAGAATAGAACCCTTGGCGATATGGCCCGGGTCATGTTAAACCAATACAAGCTCCCCCAATATTTTGGGCGGAAGCCGTTAATACGGCGTGTCATGTTATTAATAGGGTCTTAATTAGACCTATTACTAAGAAGACTCCTTATGAGCTTTGGTTTAACAAAATTCTTCTATTGAATATTTCAAGGTTTTTGGTTGTAATTGTTTTATTTTGAATACCAAGGATAACCTAGGCAAGTTTGAAGAAAAAGCCTATGAAGGAATATTCCTTGGATACTCTACTCATAGCAAAGGTTTTCGTGTTTTAATAAAAGAAGTCTTATTGTCGAAGAGTCAATCAATGTCTCTTTTAATGAGCTCAACTCTTCTACATTCTCCTCTTCCGAGGATATTGATGACATCCGTTTGGATTGGAGAACTCCTCATTGAGGATGTCTCTTCACTTCATACAATGAAGTTGTGACCCCATCAAAAGAGTCTCTCCTCCGAGCCTCCTCCAAAGGATCTCCCAAGAGAATGGAGATTTGTCACCAATCATCCTAAGGAGCTTATCATTGGGGATCCTTCCTCAAGTGTTAGTACAAGATCCGCCACACGTGATCTTTGTGCCAATGTGGCTTTTATCTCAATAGAGCCTAAAAATGTTAATGATGCTTTTTTGATAAATTTTGGATGATAGCTATGCAAGAGGAGCTTAATCAATTTGAGCGAAGCAAGGTTTGGGAACTTGTTCCAAAACCTAGCAATCATCCCATTATTGGAACTAAATGGGTGTTTCGCAACAAGCTAAATGAAGATGGGTTAGTGACTCGTAACAAAGTCCGATTGGTTGCTCAAGGCTATAACCAAGAGGAAGGCATTGACTACGATGAAACCTATGCTCCGGTTGCACGACTTGAATCCATTCGTATGCTTTGTGCATTTGCTTGTTTTAATGAATTTAAGCTATTTCAAATGGATGTTAAGAGTGCTTTTCTTAATGGTATTATTAAGGAGGAAGTTTATGTTAAACAACCTCCCGGTTTTGAAGATTTTCAATTTCCTAACCACGTTTTCAAACTCCATAAAGCCTTTTATGGCCTCAAACAAGCTCCTCGTGCTTGGTATGAGCGTCTAGCTTTTCTTGTCTCTCACAATTTTTCAAAGGGAAAAGTTGACACTACACTTTTTATTAAATCACATGATGGGACTCTCTTATTGGTTCAAATTTATGTTGATGATATTTTTGGTTCTACTAACAACACTCTTTGTGTAGAATTTGCCAAAGTTATGCAGGAAGAGTTTGAAATGAGTATGATGGGTGAACTCTCCTTCTTCTTGGGGTTACAAATCAAACAAGGGCCTAAAGGAACCTTCATCAATCAAGCAAAATATACAAAGGACCTCCTCAAGCGTTTCGACCTTGACTCATCCAAATCAATGAGGACCCTATGGCTACAACGACCAAGCTTGACAATGATGAAGATGGCACATCGGTCGACATTCGTAAGTATAGAGGTATGATCGGTAGCTTACTTTATTTAAGGCTAGCCGTCCGGATATGTTTAGTGTTTGCTTGTGTGCACGATATCAAGCCAATCCAAAGGAATCACATTTGAGTGCCGTTAAGCGCATTTTTTGTTATCTCAAAGGCACCATTAACATGGGTCTTTGGTATCCGAAATCCTCATCCTTTGAGCTTCACGGCTTTTCGGATGCGGATTTTGCCGGATGCAAGATTGACCGAAAAAGCACTAGTGGCACATGTCAATTCCTCGGGAAGTCCTTGGTATCGTGGTTTAGTAAGAAGCAAAACTCTGTTGCTCTTTCCACCACTGAGGCAGAAATATTGCGGCTGGTTGTTGTTGTGCACAAATTTTTGGATGTCACAAACACTTTAGATTATGGTATTTCTCATTCTTGCACCTCTATTAAATGTGATAACACTAGCTCTATCAATCTCACGAAAAACCCGATTTGTCACTCACGCACGAAGCACATAGAAATTAGACACCATTTTCTTCGTGACCATCAGCAAAAAGGAGATATCCGTCTTGAATTTATTGATACTACTTATCATTAGCCGATATCTTCACTAAGCCTCTCCCGGAAGACCGCTTCTTTCTTTGCCGTGAACTAGGCATTTTATCCCTTGAGCCATAACCTTTTTTTTGTCCGGCACACCGACGGTATACTGCGGTATACCGGCGGCATGCCGTTTTTCGAAGCAGAATTTGGTTCTGTTTCGATTTTCGGCATACCGTCGGTACACTACGGCATACCGCCGGCATGTCGCTTTTCGAATCAGGATGATGTTCTGTTTCGATTTTTCGGCATACCGTCGGTACACGTCGGTATACCGCCGGCATGCCGGATGGCGGCGGACTTGAATCCTGAACTAATATGCGGGCCCACTCTTTTATCTTTATTCCTTCCATCCTACCTTTATTCCCTCTCTTCCATCAAATCCCTCATTAACTACCCATCTCCTCAACTCCCCTCCCTTAGTTACCCTTCTTATCACCTTCCCTTTTCCTCCTCTTTTTACTCCACACATCAATTCACCCCATCACCCTTTAACTACCCCATCACCCTTCCTCTTTAACCGTTCCCTCCTTCCCACCCTTTTTCAAACTCAACTCTTCATATTCCCCCTCTTCCTTAAAAACCCTCCTTCTTCCTTCTTCTCCACTACTACTTCTTCCTCTCACACCAAAGCCCAAATCCTTCTTCATGGCCAACCCTAAGCGCCCCGATCCTCTTCCTCTTTCAACCCTTTCGTCCCGGTGGCTACCCTCCGGCTTTGACCAACGCGTTTTCTCCAACGCTTTGGCGGCTGAGCTTTGGTTCCAGCACTTCGTCAACCAGAACGTGTTCAAAGGACGGTCTATCAACTGGAACCTCTTCCCCGGTCACGTTCCGTTGTTTGACGATGCCGGTCTTCCTTCCTTCTTCAGCGGTAAATTCCTGTCTACTCTGTGCTGTTCGCCTTTTTCTGCAACATGCGAGGGGATGACGACGACCCTACCGCCATCCAATCCATGGTCAATGACCGCCATTCTGTCTCACATCCAAGGAAGTGGGGCCATCTTGGGCGTCCCGGACAGAGGGGATGCGTTACCTCTTTGGGTCTCTCACTCATCGGCGGCATCTCCTTTCGATGACTTCTGCCGATCATCTGTAAGGGTCCCAACCTCCTGCCATTCCGGCCCTCTCAGCCCAGCTGGAGCCATTCTACTACGAGCTCCATCGTATCGTGTGCCACACTCTGTTCCCAAAGGGCGGGAACTATGACACAATCACCGGTGATGCTTGTCCTCATGTATCATCTCTATGCCCGGAAGCGTTTTCCTTCCCAAAGACTCTGCTTTTGCAATTCCGGCGTACCTTGCCTTCCGGGAAGCAGAACCTCTACTATGGCTCTTTCATCACCTTGCTTATGGAGGCCAAACAAGTTGACTTGTCTCTCTGCTCCTCGGATGGGGTCCCCTCATTTCTTGCTGTTTCCCGTACCCTAGCTGGCGCCTCTTCTTTCCGTGCTTCTCTTTCCAAGAGCAACCGGGTTCCACTCCTGCTGCCCTGCATCTACCCCTCCATCTACGGGCCGCTATATGCCACTTACTCAGCACCACTTTGATCTGAGGATGGCCCAGGCGGAGGAGCAGATGCGGACCCACACTCGTGGACTTGGCGCCCTCATCCAGTCTCGCTTCCACGATCAGGGCTACTTCATCCAGCGCACTCTGCAAGACCGGGATGCCTTTCTGGATCTTAATCTTCAGGATCCCATGTACACGGCCCCGCGTTTCTCTGACCCCAATGCCTATGGGTTTATGTACCCGGACGACATTGATCCTTTTGGCGCCCTCCAGCAGGCTCAGGATGATGATGGTGATGATGATCCGGCAGAGGATTAGGGATGGGTTTCCTTTGGTGATGGTTACGGTGTTTTAGTGGTTCTTTTTTTTATGTGTGTTTTCTGTTTGTTGTCTTTAGTGGTCCTTCGGGACCGGTTTATGGTTGTTTTCAGTGTTTGCTGTCCTTCGGGACATTATCTATGGTTTTCTTTGATGTCCGACTCTCATGATGGAGAGTCTTTATCTTATTGCTATGTATGGGTCAAGCATGTATTATCGCTCTTACTTCAATATATTCCTGCATGCTTTATCTATACTCTGTTTTTTATGCACTGTCTCCTTTAGTTATCCCCATCTTTGACTAAGTGACAAAGGGGGAGAAATCGTATTGAGGGGGAGCTGTCTACCTACGGGGGAGCTACTCCCTGAAGATGCTATCTCTCTATTTTGTCAATTATCAAAATGGGGGAGTTTGTTGGCACATTTTATTTTGAGTAATTAACAGCTTCTTCGTAGTTTAGTCTTTGTTCTTCAGATTCATTTTTCTCAGAAGATCAAGGCTTCCTCCTTCTTGAAGACTGTAGCAGTCACCGGCGTTCCCTGCATAAAGTCGGCGTCTTCCTGCTTAGTGTCTTCGAGTCTGTACTGGTCTAGGTATTTCTGTAATCACTAAAGGTGGATGATAACTTAAAGCATAAATCGAAATCAAGTCATTCAGAACGGCATACCGGCGGTATGCTCCGGCATACCGGCGGTATACCGTTTCGCGTCCAGAAAAGTTTCTGTGACAAAAAGCGGCATACCGGCGGTATGCTCCGGCATACCGGCGGTATACCGTTTTCGCGTCCAGAAAAGTTTCTGTGACAAAAAGCGGCATACCGACGGTATGCTTCGGCATACCGGCGGCATACCGCTTTTTGGACTCCAGAAAGTTGCTGTCTCGAAATGTCGGCATACCGACGGCATGCTGCGGCATACCGGCGGCATGCCGTTTTTAGCAACACAATAGTTGCTGTGATTTTTTGTCGGCATACCGACGGTACGCTACAGCATACCGGCGGCATGCCGTTTCTAGCAGCTCTAAAACTTTCTGTGACTTCTGTCGGCATACCGGCGGTATGCTCCGGCATACCGGCGGTATACCGAATTTTGAATACTCAGTTTTCGATTTAATCTGACATGCATTAATGGCCGCATTTAATGCTCTTGAACGGTCATAAATATGACCGTTACTATTTGGACGGCATACCGGCGGTATGCCGCGGCATACCGACGGCATGCCGGTCTGCGTACATTCAGAAGCATTAAATGCCACCCACTCTTGGTTTTCTTATAAAAGGAAGCTCTCTCTCTCTTGAGCTTCTTTACCAACTCCTTCATAAATTTTCCAACAACCAAGAGCTCCACCATTAATACTCTCCAAAGCTTTTCATTGTCATCCTCTCCCTAAGTGCTAGAGTATTAAAGAGTTGTACACTTTCGATCTTCAAGTGTTAGAAGATCAACAAGCTTTCATTCTCTGTTGTTTGAAGTTGGCGAGCCTTCGTAAGAAAACTCGTGTGTAGAAGTTGGCGAGTCTTCGGATCCAAACTCGTGTTGAAGTTGGCGAGTTCTTCGGATCCAAACTCGTGTGTACTATTTGGATAATAGTGGATTAAAGCCGGAGAGAGTTCCGGAACTGGATTGCCTCAAAAGAGGATACCAGGATACATCCTTGCGTTTGCGTTTGATCTTTCTACTCTTTTCTTTAAATTGCCTTTATTGCATCAATTGTTGTAGTTTATATTTATTTTCCTATTCACCCCCCTCTAGGGTTCTACAACTCCAACTTCGGGACTTGAGAAGCCGTATAACTTTGATATACTGGCTCAGCTGGCTAATATCCCGACAAGATTGTCAATTTTTGAGCTACACCGTCTTTCGAAGGAAACTCGAGTAACATTGAGTGAAGCTTTGATGCAAGCTGATACTTGTCTAACATTCCTCAAGAAGCCAAAGGAAGAGCCTATAACATGCCTTTATTGTAATAGTGTGATGGAGCTGATGCCAAACATCACCTTTACACAAGATGATATGCTATTCGAAGGTAATCGTCATGACCGACCCCTCTACTTCACGGGATATGTCGATACCATGAAGGTTGATCGCATTTTGATCGATCATGGGTATGCACTTAGCATCATGCCAAAGACTCTACTAGATGCATTGAAGATTCATATACATAATCTTTCAACAACCATCACGACAATCTTGGGTTTCAATTCTGGAAGAAGTGAACCTTGGAAAAGATTCGCCTGAAAGTTAAATAGGCAATCTTCGTACAAAGGTTAGTTTCTTTGTGATCGATAATCGTGGCTCTTATAATGCCTTGCTGGGAGACCCTTTCTGCATGAGCATAACATTGTTCCATCTACTTTACATCAATACTTTAAATATGTAGATGTCAATGGTGAAGTCCAAAAGGAAGTAGCTGACCTAAATCCTTTCAGGGGCATTGAATCATATTTTACGGACTCTCGGATGTATAAGGAGGAGTTCATGAAAGTTGTATTGGCGATGGATAGTGAGGAAGATCAGATACTCCAAAAGATGTTCTCATGATCTCCGTCAGAGGACGTGTTATTGGTCCCTCTTCTTCGTAGACATTGACTATACATCTTTGCTCTCATAACAAACAACCTCCTGCTGTAGAAAGGGAACAAAGGGAGCTCACCTCTTCTGAGCCTCTTGTTATCGACCTTCGTCGTAACAAACCTTCACCTTCTCCTCCTTTGGTTATCAACCTTACTAAGCCTTCTGTTAAGGCTAGAATCATGTTGTAAATGATGATGTACAGATCAATAAAGTAGCATCTCCTTTACAGTATACTGATGTTCTTTATTGTACTCGATGTTATTTAAAAATGTTAGATAACTTCGAACCACTCACCATAGGATCAGTTGAAGCCTCCCAAAATAAAGTAGTGCTCGAGCCTATGCAAGACTCTTTCTTCTTAGTTTCTTCCAGGAAGAAAGATAAACTTCCTATACTTTTTAGTAAAGGAACGAAACATAAGATCACGCCTGATAGTGAAGAAGAAAATCATGATAACGAAAGACTTCAACTACGTCGTTACAGTCAGCAATCAAAAGATACCATTCAAAGATGGGCTATAATTTTAAAGCTGGTCTCAATGGCTGCAAAGTAAGGCGAACTCCTATTCATATTCTTGCTCCGAAAGGAAAATCACAACAATACTACACAAAACGAATCGGAGATTAGGTTATACTTCACCAATTTTGACTCCAGAAGTCTCCGAATCTGATGAAGAAGAACGATCTAACTCTTCTGATTCTATCTCATGGGATTCAGACACCAGTATAGGGCACGTCCATCGAGTAACTCTATCTTCCAATATGGTAACTGCCGAGTTCTCGAAGATGACAGAGACTTTGCGAAGGCTCTGAATCTGATCTTTGGCACAAAGGATGGATACGCAATGGGAGCTTCGTTTTGAGCAACGTGAGCCACCTACTGAAGATCTGTTGGTTCAAGTCAATGTTGGAGATGAAACTTCCCCAAAACAAATATTTGTTAGCAAAAGCCTCCCTGAAGCAGATAAACAGGATTTGATCCAACTCATTAGGGAATACATTGATGTATTCGCTTGGAGATATGAAGACATGTCGGGATTGGATCCTCAGATTGCTACCCACAAGCTCAATATTTTGCCAAATACGAAACCAGTCAAGCAGCAACAACGTCGATTTCGGCTCGACATGATGGATGCCATAGAAGCTGAAGTCAAAAAACTCATTGCTTGCGGTTTCGTTAGAAGAACAACATTCGGACTGGGTGGCTAATGTTATCCCAGTTTTAAAGAAAACATGGAAAGTTCGAGTCTGCATCGACTTCAGAGACCTTAATGAAGCTTGTCCCAAAGACAAATTCCCTCTTCCAATCACTGATGTCATGATTGACAATACTTGTGGATTTGAAAGTATGTCTTTTATGGATGGATTCTTCGGATATAATCAAATCAAGATGCATCCAAAAGATAAGAAACATACATCTTTTCGTACTCCTCGTGGAGTCTATTGCTACATCGTCCCATTTGGTCTCAAAAATACTAGTGCAACTTATCAGCGGGCCATAAGTACCATATTTCGTGATCATTTACGAAAGACTGTTGAATGCTATGTTGACGATATTGCTGTCAAAAGTCGTCTAAAAGAAGAACACATTCAAGACTTGAGAACTATTTTCGATCTAATGCGCCATCATCAACTCAAGATGAATCCCACCAAGTCATTCCTGGGAGTCTCTAGTGGCAAATTTCTTGAATTCGTTATTACCTCTAAAGGTATACACGTTAACCCTGAGAAAATAAAGCCATTCAAGAGATGCATCCTCCACACAACCTAAATGAGCTACGAGGATTCCGGGGGCTTTCATATATCAGGAGATTTAACTCAAATATCTCTGGACGCTGTAGACCGTTCACTCAACTCATGAAGAAAGGTGTGTCTTTTATTTGGACTGAAGAATATCAACAAGCATTTGAAGACATAAAGCAGTACTTAATGTACCTTCCAGTTCTAGTACCTCCAGTATCAAGGATACCCTTCCTGATGTATGTTCGAGCAATAGACCATTCTCTAGGTGCTTTATTAGCTCAGAAGAATAAAGAATGTCATGAACAGGCTATCTATTACCTTAGTCATACAATGATTGGAGCTGAACATCGATATACTCCAGTAGAAAAAGAATGTCTAGTTTTGATGTTTGTTGTTCAAAAGACGAGATATTATATCACTGGCCAAACTATTCATGTTATTTCTAGAGTTAATCCTCTCCGGGTCCTGATGGAGAAGCCCAGTACACTCAATTCCAGGCTTGCAACATGGGCCTTATTGTTAGCACAATATGATATGGTTTATGTTCCTCAAAAGTCTGTTAAAGGTCAAGCCCTTGCTGACTTTCTGGCAGCTCATCTAATTCCCGAAACGTCTAAACTCTACGATGAGATTCCGGACGAAACTTTGGATTCCAACATGATTTCAGAAGAAACTCTTACATGGCGTCTTTCTTTGATGGTGCATCCAGGATCGGACCAAAAAGCGCTATTGTTGCTGGAGTTAGAGTTGTCTCGTCTCACCTGAAGGATTAGACATTCAAAGAGCTTATTCTTTAGATGAGTCGTGTTCCAATAATGTAGCTGAATACAATGCCCTACTCATCGGTCTCTAGTTGGCTAAACAGTTAGATATTGAGTATCTTGAAGTTTACGGAGACTCCAAACTGATTGTCAATCAAGTTAGGGGCAGATACGAAGTTCGACATCAAGATCTTGTTCATATCATGATGCGGCTATCAGGATGGCTACTTCATTCAAAGGTTTTTTCATCGAGCATGTACGCCGAACGTGTAATACGGAAGCTGATGCACTCGCTAATCTTACAACAGTATTAGCAATTCTAGTAAGAAGGCAACAAATGATCATCATCACTAATAGAGAGTTATTTTATGTCGAAAATAACTTAAATATTGAAGTCAACAACCCAAACATGTAATTCAACAATTCAGTTGAAATTTGCACCATCAGTGAAGACTGGAGGACTCCTTTCATAGACTTCGTGGTCCATGATATCCTACCCGAAGATCCTAAGGAGGCTACAACAATTCGTCGACGGTCGCTTAGATTATTATAATCATGCTACGAAGATACTCTACCGACGAATGTTTGACGGCCTACTCCTACGTTGTATTGCGGGAGAAGAAGTAAAACAAATACTTCGTGAAGCTCATGACAGTATTTGTGGCGCATATCAACCTGGTCCTAAACTACAGGACCGTATTCGTCGTATGGGCTACTATTAGCCCTCGATGATATATAATGCAATAGAGTATGCAAGGAAGTGCCGAGCATGTCAAATCTATGCTGACTTCATCCATCAACCATCAGAGTTTCTTCACCCGACGGCAGCATCTTGGCCCTTTGAAGCTTGGGACATAGATGTCATTTGTCCTATCAACCCTCCCTCGTCTCGAGGACATCGATTCATATTGGCCATAACTGATTATTTCTCAAAATGGGCTGAAGCTATACCTCTAACTGAGGTCAAGACAAGCAGTGTTATCAATTTTATTAAGCATCATGTGATCTACAGATTCGGTGTTCCTCGGCGAATCATTTCTGATTATGGGCCACAATTTATCAGTCAGAAGTTCACTCGATTCTGCGATGACAACATGGTCAATAATATTGCTTCTACAGCTTACAATCCTACAGCTAATGGATTGGCAGAAGCATTTAACAAGACCATCATCAAACTCCTCAAGAAGTTTGTTTTTACCAATAAACGGAATTGGAGTAAAAAGCTTGGAAAATGTCTGTGGGCTTACCGTACTATCGTACGTACTCCTACAGGCTGCACACCTTTCTCTTGGTATACAGATGTGAGGCCGTCTTACCATTGGAAATCCAGATCCCTTTCCTAAAGATTGCCATTGCCAATGAACTCACAATCAAAAATAATGATCGTCTAAGACTTCAGGAGCTGAAGCATTGACGAAAAATGGCTCCTAGCTCAACAACATATTGAGTTATGCTCAACAACATATTGAGTTATACCAAGCTCGTCTATCAAAAGCCTTCAACCGTAAGGTCAAAGTTCGAATATTTCAGAAAGGAGAACTAGTCCTAACCGTCAGACGTCCTATAATTATGATGCACATGAGCAAAGGCAAATTCGAAGCAAAGTGGGAAAGACCCTACGTAGTAAGCAAAGTTTTCTCCAACGGAGCTTATCAACTGACTTGTATGGATGGTCGAATCTCCATGATGCCCATTAATGGCAAATTTCTTAAAAAATATCATATTTGAAGACAAAAAGATATCAACACAGAGACTGAGAATGTAAATAAAATTCCTTTTTATTTGCATAAATTCAGATAGAAGGAAATACATAAAATTAACGAGGGCCGGAGCCCTCTTGATTGAAAACATATTTCGCAAGAAGCTCGAAGACATTATTATCCGATGACACCAGCAGTTCACAGGCAACCTTCCTCAGAGATTCTTCCTCGGCAGTACTCCCAGGCTCCACCAGTTCGGCAAGAATGTCCTGCTTCGCTCCAAGATAGTCGAGCTTTCTCCGACTTCTGGCTGAGTAGGTGGCGGAGGCTCGTCGGAAGGAGTTTCGAGGGCGGCTTCGATCTTCGGGATGACTTCCACCCTCCTTAGGCATATTTTTTGAAGACATTTACAAGTGAAAGAAAAGGGGTGAATAATGTTCTCAGAAAAGTTCCATACTATTTATAGACAGAAAAGCCAAACATTCTGTCTCGGGAACCGAAGCAACCTTTCTTCGAAAAGGCATGCTTATTCATCAGTCTTTTTATCTCTATTCATTTCGTGAATAGGCCTATATTTATTATCGTTATTTACTTTTTCGTAAATAAAGCCACAAGATAATAAATACTCAAAATCTCCAGTGGAGTCTACATGAATCATCAATTCTGTCTTTGAACCAAGCTGTTTTAAAAAGATATCTTTTTCTTCATGATAAATCTGTATTATCACAAATATCGTCTTTTTGGACATGATATCCTGTCTTTTGAGTCCCAGCTGACTTAAAGATCATCAATAGAAAAATGAGTTCACGTCCACATTACCTCTGAATTCTATTTTCTATATCAATAGATTCACTTCCACATTACCTCTAGATTCTATTTTCTATATCATCACATCAAATCAAATCATAAAGAAAAAATCATTCTTTATTCCTTCTTTAAAAATATAGATACATCTTAATGGAAATCTATTACATCTCGGATTTTCATTCTGAATATAACAAATAAAGGTCTATTATATCTTTGGATCTTCTTGTTGGTGCCAGTTCCTTTTCGACTCGACCTGAAGCAGCGAGCAAAGCAACGGAATCAACCCTAGTCATCTCTCTCAGAAAGACGAGAGGTGAACCCCAGAGTACAACAACTCAAAGACAAGCTGCTATCAATACAACTGGTGGAGAAGAGACGACCCGTCATGAGAAGTAGGAATGAGATCACCCTCGTGATACGATTCCTAATTCCGTGTCTCCACCGTCCAACTCTCATGTATAAAGGCCCTTCCTACCATCTCGAGGAAGCCCTTTTAAGCATGAAGAGTTTCTGAGCTCTCTGATGTGTGTGTCAAAGTGGTTCAACTTCATAGCATCCAAGATCACCGATGCCAGTTCTGGAAATTTTTGTCAGTTGGTCCCCTGCAAACATCAGAAAGAAGAAGAGAATACAGTAAATGTTCTTTTCTTATTGCAACTATTCATATGCAATTGAAAATTAAATGTTATACGCGTCTATAGGCGTATATTTCGGGAAAAAACACCACGTGTTGTTCAGAAGTTGATTTATCAAGATAGTTACACAACAAAGCCCACATATGCCTAAAATTAAGATGTGTCAACACAGTTACGCGACAAAAGTTCAAATGTGCCTGGATAGTCAAATTGTTTTTCATTTCATAATAAAAAGAAAAAAGAGATAGACACTACAAGGCACTATGGCCATTATGTAAAAATGACGATCTCATGACACGTCATTTCTTCTCCCTGCCATCAGCCTGGCGCAAAGCAGCGCTCAACTCCCCTATATTGTGGTTCCCCAAACGATACATCAGAAGGAGGAATCCTTCCCTCTGTTCCAGTGTGCCATGATCTTCGGAAGACGATGGCCCACCTTGGTAACGAACGAAGATTGCTGGTGTCATGACCCGCTCCCGAATAATCGGATACGAGTCGGACACGCCCAGCCTTCGTCGATGGACACGACGAAGTAAGCTGTATAATTCTAAGGAAAACTCCAAGATACAAGAAATATAAACCATCACAGCTGCTATACATGTTTCCAGAATCACCACAATCCACAAGTTATTTATACAATATCATCCGGAGACAAATCCGGTAACATGAATAAAAATTATACAATCCTGAAATCCTCAATACAATACATGATGAAATCCTCTAAAATAAATCTAAGAAAAGACCTAACTATAACTCTGAAATTCTAAGTCCATCCTGAGGTACAACTCTATCTTGGCTTCGGGCTCTGGCCCATGAAGGAGATACAACATCCTCAAGTAAACCTGCAATGTATCCTGTCAGGAAAAGAGCAAAGTACAACCCCGATAAGAAGCTCTAAACAATGTAAACTGAAATACATGAAAAAGAATCACAATATGAACTATGGTACAAGACATGAATATGAAACTGTGGTACAGGAATAACAATGAAACTATGGTATCGGATCCAGAAACAATGAATTATACTATCAGGGTAACATGCAAGTGAAATAACTAACAGAGTATGTGACCGGCTGGGTAAACAATGAACAGTGAACAGTGAACAGTGAACAATGGTACGACTTAGAGTCCCACGTGCACGATGTGGGATCTAAGCTATTAGTCAATGCCTAGCTAAATAGGATTGGTCACATATCTGTAGTATTTCCCTACCCCAATGTACAAGTATAGAACAATGAACTATGAACAATAAACGGTGAACGGTGAACAATGAACAATGAACAGTCGTGTGTACAACGTGTCAATATGAGAACAAGAAGCAAGACAGAAATACAGAGTAAAGAGATCGAATCGGTGTACTTGCCTTGCTCCGGAAGAACAGAGGTAAAGGAGCACAAATCTGAATATCCACCTGGTTGTACAAGTTTGTGAGATTCTGAAATAAAGATATTTAACTAGTTTGTCTAAACTAGCTAAACCTTGCCAATTAAATATTAAGCTAACTAGTACTAAGCTAACCAATATATATATATATATATATATATATATATATATATATATATATATATATATATACAATATATACAAAAAAAATATATACAATATATACAATATATATACAATATATACATATATTTAAAATATATACAATATATACATATATTTAAAATATCATAACTTATTTATTGGAAATATTTGTCAAATTAAAATTATATCTATTCAACAAGGAAGGTCTACACCTATAGTCCAGTTCAATTATCTAATATAGATTCTATCTATCCACTAAGAAATGGCTAGCAGCCTATACTCAATGGTGAACCCAATACTACCAAATTGACTCTAAGTTGGGGTAAAGACTGGTTTAGCAAGTCCTAATGCTATAAGTAGGACTGATATCCTACAAAACTCAGAAAATAGCCTCTAAGAACTGATACCCTGTCCAGCCTTGTACATGCCACCAGTCCTATATGATACTATAACAATTCAGTCTACTCTACTACTCTGCCGCAGGTTGAAAACCAGTCAGGTTCCATTCTTAGCATCAACATTCCCCACTGATTTATACTAACAGCCTTCCTGAACAATGGTTCAGTGAATACATATACTTGATATATACATTCAGCCATTCATCATGCCAACCTTCCTTAAAACCAATTAGGCTCACTGACTGTACATTGCTAAATCACATCCACATGTATTTTAGAGACTTTGTTAGAAGTCTAAAATCGACAATGTATACACAATTCCAATTGAACAATTTATAGTCATCAACTATCTCTAATCAGGACATAAAATCAGTCTTGTTCAGTTGATGGAACCAGTCTTATGAAAGCTGATGCAAACTCGACCTAACTTCCACACCCTAATCAACAGTTTATCAATTCACCCTATATTGCATATGCAATCAAGCAAATCAAGTACTGTATATGCAACTCATATGAATCAATTCAACCCAGTCATTACACCTGAACCTCAGATTCGTAAAAATGAACCAATATTGCACAGGTAAAATCAGATTCATCAAGTAAATCAACACCCTACTTAAGTTGTCAGTTTCACTCGAATGAATCAACATTCAGGTTCCTAAATCTATCAGTCACAGAGATTGAGTTTTACCTATTTATTATTTCTCAGTCACATGCAAGTTCTCTCATACTTCCCTAAGAATTGGACACTGCACAGAATTTAATCTCACATTACCTACACTCAATCCAGATACTACTGATTCACACCACACAGGAAGAGTTGAGGAAACAAAAAATTCCCTGTGTCAGCTGAGTGGACACGACACTCTAATAATTGAACTGACATGCCTATTAACAGTTTAGTATATCGACAATCTATTCAATAACTAGCCTACAGAGCTTGTATACTCAGAATTGTACATAGCGGTTTGTAATTGTAAGAAGACATAACTCCAATATTTCAACCACTTCCCTACTAGACATGGCGCAAGGATGCAGGATTAAAAGTAGGAAGAATATAACAAGGGCTTAAGAATATACATACCCGAGTCCCCAAAGTACCCTGCAGTAGTCCGATACAATTTCCCGAGTCCAGAGCTGATAACAGTTCTACACAGGCATTCCATCGAACAGAAAGAATGCAGAAATAAGAAGAAATTTTCGTGAGACCATTTGAATCATAATGACTCCAAATTGGAGAAAATTTACATGAATCAATCAGAATTCACCAACTCAAACATCCAAACCAACAAAAGCTCCATGAATAATCAAACTGATCCATAATTTGATCAAATCAGAAGATCTCTTCAATTGAATTCAAATTTCTCACGAAATTGCAGGGAAGGGAATAAGGACTTACTGATTAGAATGTCCTCGCTTTATTGATTAATTGGTTCAAAGTTCTGCTGATCTCTCGAGTCTCTGTCAGAGATCAACATTATCAAAGGAGTTTCTCGAAGAAAGGATGGAAGAACAGCTGAAATAAGAACAAAATTGACCTATTAAGGAGCACCACTCTTGTTGTGGATCTCCGTCTTCACCACGAAATGATCCCAGTCGCCATAGCTCTCGATTCGAGCTCGAAGAAAGAAAATGGCAAAGAAAGATTTCTACAGGACTCCTCTGTGAAATGTGAACGAAGAAGAAGAAAGGAACTGGGCCAATTTATAGAAAGTGGAAGATCGGGCAGGTCGTTGCGCGGGTAGCGTCGAGACGGTTGGGCGGGCAGCGTCGAGTCGGTTGGGCGGGCAGCGTCGTCGTCGTCCCATGTGCACAGAAGGAGGGAAATAAAAAGAATGAAGAGTGAAGTTGAAATTTTTTGAATTTAACGGTTGATCGGCTATCGGGTTTGGGGTTGAGCGGGTTGGGTCAGGAATTATCGGGTTTGGGGTTGAACCCGCGCCCAAAAGTTAAGAGACCGGGCTGGGTCTAATAAACTGGGTCTGGCTGAAAGAATTAATTAAGTAGGAAAAATAAAGGAATTGTTAATGGGTCAAGTGGCCCATACAATTGGATGCAATTAAGCCTAAGAAAAAAATAGAAAAATAAAATCAGGAATAAAGGAAACATTAAAAACGATTTAAGAATTAATTAATAATAGAATCAATATTCAAATTATTAACTAGGAATTAATCAAGAAAAATATATCTAATTCATCATAATATGACCCATGAGTCATAAATAGCTAAACTGATAAATATAGAATAGAGAACAATTTTAAATGCAACCAATAATCGAAATAAATATTCTAAAATAATAATACTAATCTCAGATTCCAGAAAAATTACAAAATTTCAATAATTCGGAAAAGCGGGGTTGCAAATCTACCCCCCTAGAAAAATTTCGTCCTCGAAATTTCAAAAATGGCAAGATAAGGTAAACAGATACCAAATTTGAATTTGGCACGATTTAAAGTGGAATGAAATGATAGTCACAGGAATCATGATCACAGAATAATAGTCTCAATAGCATCCGATGATCTTTCATATCTGGGTCACTTCCCCTACAGTTCCTGCCCCGCCAATATGCATCTGGCTGCAGTGAACCTTCGGTTCCATTTTCCTGATAATGCTAGATTACCGCAATACTTTTATCAACTTTATCCGATAATAAAAGAAATTTAGGACTTAGCTTCAATAATATCTGAGAACCTGAGAATACCCGTAACTACTTTGACTTAGAGCCCTTGCCTCGCCAGTGTACAACTAGCTGCAATGGACTCACAGTCTCCATAATCCAGGTCATAGTAGGTTGTCAGATATTTTCTCAACTTTATCCAGAAGTTTCAAGGAAGTTGTGAAAATGACAGAGAGGAGTAGTATCTGTTCTTAGAAACAAGTTTTTATTGAATACTAAAAGACAATCAATCAGTCAACAAGTAGCTCATAGGTACTATGAAACAATAGTAAGATAGGGAGACTGTAATACAAGTCTCGAAACGGAGAAGAAACAACAAGAAAAGGCTAAAAAGAACATCAAAGAAAAGTAATGATCACAAGTGCCTCCGGTCGTCAGTACTCGTCCAGGATAGGGATGGTCTTCTTTTCCTCGGTTGTCATCAAGTAGACTCGGCCCTCTGGCTGGTCTCCCTGCGGCTGCTGGTCATGAAGAGGCAAGTCCTCCTGCTGGGGTCTTGGTGCTCCTCATGCTCGTCCCTCAGCGGCTTCTGGGCAATCTCTGACCTGGTGAGCAGGTGATCCACAGAATAAGCAAAGCCTCAGCCTCTTACGACATTCATCATAATGATGTCCTGGGCGGTGATAATAGTTGCAAGTGACTGCAAACTGCTGCCTCTATGGCGGATCAGCATGAACTTTGGCTGGACGGTGCTGAACTGGCCTCGCCTGAGTCTGTATCTGCACCCTCTTCGCCGGTGCCTGGTGACTGCTGCTACCGATGTCCCTATCCCTCTTGGGCCTCGGGTCCATCTCCTTCTCAACTGCCTGAGCAATCTTGAGAATGCTCGAATAAGTCGTCGCTTGGCTAATAGCTACTGCGTGTCGCAGCTCTCTGGTCAGGCCTTTCTTGAATCTCCAGGCCCTCTCCTCTGACGTGCCGACTAGGTTCTCTGCGAACATGCTGAGTCGGGTGAACTCAGATGTGTACTCCGTCACTGTCATGGTCCCCTGCTGCAGCGCCTCGAACTGCATCCGAAGCTCATCCCGCTCCACTTCGGGGAAAAACTTCTCCTTGAACAAAGTTTTGAAATCTGTCCAAGAAACCTGGGGCTCAGCTAACTCGGGGTCCTCCCGGTACCAAGCTTTGGCCAAATCGAAGAGTCGCATATTAGCCACCTCCACCTTCAGTTCATCCGGGATCCGCGCCATCTTCAAGGTCCTCTCTGCATTCTCCAGCCATTCGTCTGCATAGACGATACCCTTATTGCCCCAAAAGTCCATCGGGCAGAGGTTCTGGTACTCCTTGGCCGTCCCTGGTCTCGGTGCTGCTGGTGCTACACGTGCTGCTGGAGCTGGTGCTGCCGGCTCTCTGGTCCCGAGTGCGTCGACGACGGTCGCTCTGAACTGTGCGGCCTACTGACTCTGAGCCTCTCTGAACTGCACAGCCTGGTGATTCTGGGCCTCCATGAACTGCTGGAACATGGCCATCACCTGGGCACCGTCAAACATCATCGTCGAGGGCAGCGAAGGAAAGATAGGAGGCGGTGGTGGAAGCTGATATGCTGGAACGTCTGGTGCGGGCTGATCCGAACTGCCTGCAACTCCGGGCTGATCTGCGGTCTTCCTGGTGGCGACCATCCTGAAATAGAAAGAAAACTTCATTGATTGATAAATCCTAAAACCTAATAAACAATGTTTTTATAATATCAATGCACCTGATAAACCTGATATACCCTCATTTCCCGATTTTTCCTATGCTGTGATGAGTTTTCCTTAGTCTAACAGGTTCCCCAATAGCACTTTATAGCCTAAGTGCCATTAGGATTGACCTGCATGGGCCACCACTAAAAATATGTCATGACTCGCTCCCGAATAATCGGATATGAGTCGGATATGCCCAGCCTTCGTCGATGGACACGACGAAGTAAGCTGTACAATTCTAAAGAAAACTCTAAGATACAAGAAATATAAACCATCACAGCTGCTATACATGTTCCCAGAATCACCACAATCCACAAGTTATTTATACAATATCATCCGGAGACAAATCCGATAACATGAATAAAAATTATACAATCCTGAAATCCTCAATACAATACATGATAAAATCCTCTAAAATAAATCTAAGAAAAGACCTAACTATAACTCTGAAATTCTATGTCCATCCTGAGGTACAACTCTATCCTGACTTCGGGCTCTGGCCCATGAAGGAGATACAACATCCTCAAGTAAACCTGCAATGTATCCTGTCAGGAAAAGAGCAAAGTACAACCCCGACAAGAAGCTCTAAACAATGTAAACTGAAATGCATGAAAAGAATCACAATATGAACTATGGTACAAGACAGGAATATAAAACTGTGGTACAGGAATAACAATGAAACTACGATATCGGATCCAGAAACAATGAACTATACTATCAGTGTAACATGCAAGTGAAATAACTAACAGAGTATGTGACCGGCTGGGTAAACAATAAACATTGAACAGTGAACAATGATACGGCTTAGAGTCTCATGTGCATGATGTGGGACCTAAGCTATTAGTCAATGCCTAGCTAAATAGGATTGGTCACATATCTGTAGTATTTCCCCACCCCAATGTACAAGTAAGTAACAATGAACTATAAACAATGAACGATGAACGGTGAACAATGAACAATGAACAGTCATGTGTACAACGTGTCAATATGAGAACAAGAAGCAAGACAGAAATACAGAGTACAGAGATCGAATCGGTGTACTTGCCTTGCTCCGGAAGAACAAAGGTAAAGAAGCACAAATCTGAATATCCACCTGGTTGTACAAGTTTGTGAGATTCTGAAATAAAGATATTTAACTAGTTTGTCTAAACTAGCTAAACCTTGCCAATTAAATATTAAGCTAACTAGTACCAAGCTAACCAATATATATATATATATATATATTATATATATATATATATATATATATATATATATATATATATATATATATATATATACACACACATATATATATACACACACATATATATACACAAAAAAAATATACACACACATATATATACACATTTTTTTTATATGTATATATATAAAAAAATATATATATATTTATATATACACATATATTTAAAATATCATAACTTATTTATTTGGAAATATTTGTCAAATTAAAATTATATCTATTCAACAAGGAAGGTCTACACCTATAGTCCAGTTCAATTATCTAATATAGATTCAATCTATCCACTAAGAAATGGCTAGCAGCCTATACTCAATGGTGAACCCAATACTACCAAATTGACTCTAACTTAGGGTAAAGACTGGTTTAGCAAGTCCTAATGCTATAAGTAGGACTGATATCCTACAAAAGTCAGAAAACAGCCTCTAAGAACTGATACCCTGTCCAGCCTTGTACATGCCACCAGTCCTATATGATACTATAACAATTCAGTCTACTCTACTACTCTGTCTCAGGTTGAAAACCAGTTAGGTTCCATTCTTAGCATCAACATTCCCCACTGATTTGTACTAACAGTCTTCCTGAACAATGGTTCAGTGAATATATATACTTGATATATACATTTATCCATTCATCATGCCAACCTTCCTTAAAACCAATTAGGCTCACTGACTGTACATTGCTAAATCACATCCACATGTATTTTAGAGACTTTGTTAGAAGTCTAAAATCGACAATGTATACACAATTCCAATTGAACAATTTATAGTCATCAACTATCTCTAATCAGGACATAAAATCAGTCTTGTTCTGTTGATGGAACCAGTCTTATGAAAGCTGATGCAAACTCGACCTAACTTCCATATCCTAATCAACAGTTTATCAATTCACCCTATATTGCATATGCAATCAAGCAAACCAAGTACTGTATATGCAACTCATATGAATCAATTCAACCCAGTCATTACACCTGAACCTCAGATTCGTAAAAATGAACCAATATTGCACAGGTAAAATCAGATTCATCAAGTAAATCAACACCCTACTTAAGTTGTCAGTTTCACTCGAATGAATCAACATTCAGGTTCCTAAATCTATCAGTCACAGAGATTGAGTTTTACCTGTTCATTATTTCTCAGTCACATGCAAGTTCTCTCATACTTTTCTAAGAACTGGATACTGCACAGAATTTAATCTCACATTACCTACACTCAATCCAGATACTACTGATTCACACCACACAGGAAGAGTTGAGGAAACAAGAAATTCCCTGTGTCAGCTGAGTGGACACGACACTCTAATAATTGAACTGACATGCCTATTAACAGTTTAGTATATCGATAATCTATTCAATAACTAGCCTACAGAGCTTGTATACTCAGAATTGTACATAGTGGTTTGTAATTGTAAGAAGACATAACTCCAACATTTCAACCACTTCCCTACTAGACACGGCGCAAGGAACACGGCGCAAGGATGCAGGATTCAAAGTAGGAAGAATATAACAAGGGCTTAAGAATATACATACCCGAGTCCCCAAAGTACCATGCAGTAGTCCGATACAATTTCCCGAGTCCAGAGCTGATAACAATTCTACACAGGCATTCCATCGAACAGGAAGAATGCAGAAATAAGAAGAAATTTTCGCGAGACCATTTGAATCATAACGACTCCAAATTGGAGAAAATTTACATGAATCAATCAAAATTCACCAACTCAAACATCCAAACCAACAAAAGCTCCATGAATAATCAAACTGATCCATAATTTGATCAAATCAGAAGATCTCTTCAATTGAATTCAAATTTCTCACGAAATTACAGGGAAGGGAATGAGGACTTACTGATTAGAATGTCCTCGCTGTATTGATCGATTGGTTCAAAGTTCTGCTGATCTCTCGAGTCTCTGTCAGAGATCAACATTATCAAAGGAGTTTCTCGAAGAAAGGATGGAAGAACAACTGAAATAAGAACAAAACTGACCTATTAAGGAGCACCACTCTTGTTGTGGATCTCCGTCTTCACCACGAAATGATTCCAGTCGCCATGGCTCTCGATTCGAGCTCGAAGAAAGAAAATGGCAAAGAAAGATTTCTACAAGACTCCTCTGTGAAATATAAACGAAGAAGAAGAAAGGAACTGGGCCAATTTATAGGAAGTGGACGATCGGGCAGGCCGTTGTGCGGGCAGCGTCGAGACGGTTGGGCGGGCAGCGTCGTCGTCGTCCCATGTGCACAGAAGGAGGGAAATGAAAAGAATGAAGAGTGAAGTTGAAATTTTTTGAATTTAACGGTTGATCGGCTATCGGGTTTGGGGTTGAGCGGGTTGGGTCAGGAATTATCGGGTTTGGGGTTGAACCCGCGCCCAAAAGTTAAGAGACCGGGCTGGGTCTAATAAACTGGGCCTGGCTGAAAGAATTAATTAAGTAGGAAAAATAAAGGAATTGTTAATGGGTCAAGTGGCCCATACAATTGGATGCAATTAAGCCTAAGAAAAAAATAGAAAAATAAAATCAGGAATAAAGGAAACATTATAAACGATTTAAGAATTAATTAATAATAGAATCAATATTCAATTCATTAACTAGGAATTAACCAATAAAAATATGGAAAATATATCTAATTCATCATAATCTAACCCATGAGTCATAAATAGCTAAACTGATAAATATAGAATAGAGAAAAATTTTAAATGCATCCAATAATCGAAATAAATATTCTAAAATAATAATACTAATCTCAGATTCCGAAAAAATTACAAAATTTTAATAATTCGAAAAAGCGGACAGCTGGGTCAGGCCAAAGCAGTTCAGGAAGTTCTCTGCCCTCAGGGACGGGTCGGCTTCCAGCAGATACGCCGTAGGCACAAAATTCGACTTCTCTTCAGAAGCCTCGCCATCGACAGTGAGGTTCGCCTTCTTCATGCTCTTCTTGGGTGCCATAAGAGTAGTGAATGAAGATGAAGGATTGCGACCTCATACTTATATATACAGTGAAGGTTGGCTCCCGTCGACTCTTCGTCTTCCTAATAAATGGGCGCATATCACTTAACGATGGAGAAAGGAAAAAGACGTTTCGAAAAAGAGCACCCCATAAATAGGTTCATCGTTAGGAATGAACCGAGTATTTGATGTTCATTTTAGTCAGGTTACGTGACACTCACATTGCGCTGCACTCAGCATGCGCAGCCATTAGATTGCGCAACAATTATGTTATGTCGTGCAACATGTCGAATTTGTGCCCAAAAGACAGCACAACTTT
This sequence comes from Iris pallida, assembly GCA_029216955.1. Classification (NCBI taxonomy): domain Eukaryota; kingdom Viridiplantae; phylum Streptophyta; class Magnoliopsida; order Asparagales; family Iridaceae; genus Iris; species Iris pallida. Next base: position 117,188 of record JANAVB010008722.1, on the reverse strand, counting down.
TTGAAACGCTGAACAATGCAGGTCGATAGCAACCGAACCCTAAAGAGAGAGGCACAAGTTATGGAGTATGCCCAACTCTAAAAAGAGCGGGCGCACATTGTCAGAATAAGCCGAACCCTAAATGGGTAATCGATGATCGGTTTATGGTCAAACGTTTAACCTCCATGGCCAGGTTGGCCGTCTCTCGGCGTGACGAAGGTGGAACTCGCGTGGATGGCTCGGCCACAATCTTTTCTTTCTCAGCAACGGAGTGCTTGGGTGCCATTGTTGTCGATCGAAGTTCTCAAAGATCAGGAAAAGGAGAAGAAGATGGGGTTTCTCTCGAGTTATCCTAAATGATGTAAAAATGAAAGACCCAAAGTGTACGGCTATTTATAGCCCAAAACGGTTATGCAATCTATGTTGAAGAACCGGAATCGAGTTGACTGGCACAACTCAGACAGTAAACTGGCGCAATCCAAACAAAACTAGCATAATTCAAAGTATTTCAAAACTTTGAAGTATTTTCAAGTTTCGAAAACTTTGAAGGGGGTCTTGTGGAGGCTAAAAATTAAGCTGCGCCACCTATTAAAGTGTTCGAACATCAAATGGTGCTAAAATCATTATGTTGCGCCAAACCATCAAGTTGCGCAGCATCAGGTTGTGCCAACATCTGGTTGCGCTGGAGTCAGGTTGTGCGACTGCCACGTGGCGCACTTCCTCGAGAAGCTGTAATGACATCATTATTGCCTGACAAACTGACAGTATGGAGATTGAGGAAAATTCATTCGAATCCCGCACAACGCGGCGCTCGAGAAGATTTTGTCAGCATGTAATTAATGCTGACAGCTGGTTCGTGCAAGTCATTGAGTGGCACGAGAATTAATCAGTACAGCACATGAGACCTAGTCAAAAGTGCCAGTTGTTGAGTTACGTCCATGTGCAACCTGGCTAGTTTGCTCCACTTGATCAACTCTTATTTTTAAAGTAGGGTGATGTGGCACACAAGCTACCAACTTCGCAGAGCGTGCTCACTACACTACCCACGACCAAGCACATCTCAATCAAATGATGCCATGCGTCCACAGCAGTTGGTACAACCACTCCGCAAGTTGCTACATTACGCCACACGCAACCTGATAAAGCTCGCGCAAGGTGATCAAACAGTGTTCAGAACAGAGTGACGTGGCGCGCAAGCCATTTACTTCGCAGAACGTGCCCAAATACTGCCTACGACCATGCGCATCTCAATCAAATGATGCCATGCGTCTACAGCAGTTAGTACACACATTCGTGCAAGTGAGCAGGCGCACAACCTGAAATGCGCGCTACCCAGAATAACTGCTAAACTGTTATTTCAAGAACTCTATAAATAGGGTTTCAAATCAATCACAAAGCATCAAGAGTGATCATAATCTTCTGCTAAAGTGCTATTGCATCCTTCAGAGGCTCGTGTCTTCGATATCACATCGTCCAAGGGATAAAGTGATCGTCTTCTGATCAGGTTCCTATAGTTGTACTTCTCCAAAAATCAATTGTACTCTTGTACTCTTTTCTAAGTTTGTAACGAAAGAATTTTGTTCTTGCAAACAATGACTACTACCAAAAATCATAATCTTCATTCATGAAGATTGAAACCTGCTATAATACTATAGGCTTGATATTTATTCCAAGGTTACTAATCCATGACGTATATTCTTTTTTAGAACTCCATCCCCTTTTTTTGACTTTGTACAACACTATCAACTTAATCATCTTTAAATCCAAATTCCTCTACCTTGTCCTAAATTGGATCCTAAATCTCTAAATCAAAGTTTATGAAATCCTTGAACTTGTTCAAATCATACTTCTCGTATTACTCAAATCTAATACCACTATGCCATACAAAAACTTATTCTCCATTACAAATCAACCTTCACATTTTCTTCAACTTACACCTTCAAACATTATCCTTATTAGATTTAGAATCCTCACAAAATCTCTAGGTGTTTCCTCTAACTAAAAAATGTTGTGTTCTCTCTGTTCCTAGTCATTCTCTTACAAATCTTGTTCAATTTCGTATCATCATCGCATGCGGTCAAAATCTCTTCTTCATTATTTAAATTCCTAAATTTGGTATCATAGCCTTAATTCAGATATAAAATATCTTAATAATCAGTAACCTAAAAATATCTCGGTTCTCAAAATAATTCGACCTCGAATATCCTTGTTAGTTCTAAAAATATTACTACAAGATATTACAGTTCTAACCATTAATGTATATTCTATTATCATTCTTACCTGAAATTCTCATACTTTCTTTCCAAAATATCCATACCCAAAATAACTCTCTAGTGTAATCGTTTCCAAACTGATACTACCGATCTCTTCTTATTTCTAATCTCGGTCATATTTTCTTCCACTAATTCAATCTCAATGTCCAATGCTCTATATTTCTACCAAGATAACCATATGATAACAAATTACTTCCTTTTCGAGCTAGAGGATTTAAGATACTTTCTCGGCCTTTTTCAAGTACGGGGTACAAAAATTTGAAAAGATTTCAAAATGTATCTGACAGAATTAGATACAAGATAGTTGATCGATGTAATTAGGACATAGTTAAATAAGACGAAGGAATAATGGTAAGATAAGAAAATAATGATAGGAATTGTTCTTGCTCATTTGATCATAATAAAGTGAACCAAATTAAGATATGATCTGATAACCATACATATCTTACTAAAATTATGTTGCCAGAATATTCGCCACACTAGTGAGCATAGCTGCAATAAACGATAGAGTCCATAACTAATGTATACACCCTATTTTCATGTTATATAGATTTCTCACCATGCCAACCAGTATGACTGCAAAAAAAATCTAAATTCTATAAATAGGATAAGCATATCCAAAATCAGGCTCTATGTCCTTATCACGATAGCTAATATAGTTGCAATAAATTCTAAACTCCATAAATAAAGCAGAAATTTATCGTTCCCAATGTCCTCATCACATATGTTATCAGTATATATCTTAATTCAATCCATAAAATTTATTTCGATACAAAATTAAAGTCAACAACAAACATCAAGATTCACTCAATCGTACAAGAAAGAGTAGATGGAACAAGTGATAAAGGATTTCGAGCTAGAGTTTAAAGAGAGGTTCTTAGGGGTTGTCTCTAAGGTACTATCATGGGTAAAAGTTCAAAATTCCTGGAGTATAGCCTAAAAATAATTCTCCACCCTCGTATAAGGTTGGCTAATCATGTTCTCTTCTCAACCTAAATGGTATATAAGTTCACTTCTACTTTCTAGTTCTTTCTGGGGTCCATAAAACTCATCCTAGTGCAAGAATAGGGTTTAATAACGGATATATATTCAAAATCAGTAAGAGCAAAAGCAAGTGGAAATAGACTCAAAACAGTTTCGAAGTAAGATTCTCAGGGATTGTCCCTGGAATCTACCAAGAGTTCCTAATATATGATTGAGTACCAAAAATCCTAAAATGTTCCATGACTCAAATCCTAATCCTAGGATAGGCTCGCAATAGTATGGCTAAGCCTAAGTACTACCACGACTTCGCATTAGTTACAAAGACGGACCTGCATGGGCCAGTATAAAAATGTGTTACGACCCGTACCTGAATAATCGGGCACAAGTACGTAGGCTAGCCCAGCCTACGTCACAATATCGGCGATAGAACGTTGTCAAGTACCCAGCAATATCTCAACATCCAAATGATCTAAAATAATAGTATGTACTCCAATCACATATGACTATGGCAGATATGAATAAAAAGATGGTAATAACACTGAATCAATCCAAAGTCTATAATGATCATAAATGACAAGAATTTATCGGAGACAAATTCGATAACGGAAGCACGATCTAATAAAAAAGTAAAGCCCTAGATCTTCCAGAAGACAACTCATGGTAAATGGAATATCAAGATCTGTCTCAGCTAGCATCGTCATGTAGTCCAAGAATGTGGGGCATAACAACTCCTACAAATGTTGGTTATCCAGTCAGGATTGGAGCGAAGTACATAAATTAACAGTAGTTCCATTTAAATTCACAAAATCTATAAATAACAGAAAGTAATGAAATACATGACTGATAAGTAGAACTGAATAGTAGAAATACAAGGAAATCATGTGAGCATGTCATGGTAATAATGTACTGTAAGTAATCATGGGTCCAGTGTAACAGCAGGTGATAATCTGCAATAGAACTTGTACTACTATTAAATAGTACCTTGAGATATTAGTTTATTATGTGATCGGTTTGGGTCCAGATCAGGCTGTTCTATTTGACCGGCTATACACAAGAACAAGTACAGGTAAACCTGGAGATCATGCCGGCTATAATGAAAAGCTATGCACAAGTAGTAGCAGGTCAGGCTACACCCTACGTGTGGCGAGAGTGAGCTATACACAAGTAGTAAACAAGTAGAATATAATCACATAATCTCCTAATATCTCCCCATCCCCCGACTAGTATGAGGATCCAACCATAGCACGTTACGACACGGCATTCTCTAAGTAGGTAGCAAATCTTCTTAGGAATCGGTGTCTATACAAGTACAATGACAATAGTCAAGAACGAGACATGTACAAGTATACCAGGATAACTAGGAGTAACATCTCATGACGGGATCCAAGCTATACCAATTCGTGTACTCTTATGTCAGAAATCAAGCATAACACTACAAACTAGTATCATAGAAACTATCAAGATAATAAAAACTATCAGAGAATGTACTCGCATCAATTTGGTTGGAGTTGACGTGTGCGATACGAACGTGTCGACACAGAATAGATATGATGCTATGCTCTACAAGATGGTCTCAAACGACGGTACAGACGGTCCCATCGAGTCCAGAATAGTCTAAAAGCCTAGTTTGGTAAATAGAAGCCCAAAATTAGAGTTTGGCACGATATTCAAATCAAGAAATATAAAATGACTATTATAGTCGTGACTTAAGATTTTAAGGATAAAGAATAACTATAAACAACAAATTTATTGAAAAATCTTTTATAATATTAGAACTATATTTTTATCAACCATAATATTTTAGATAACAAGAAAATATATATATTACTTAGGTGAAAATACTATAATAATAATTTAGGTTTCAAATCACATTTTTGAAAAAGGTATAAGACTTGGACATATCTTCTTGTTACCAAACATCAAACTAGTAAATAGAGAAATAACTAATAATATTTAACATATATAAATACATATATACATGTATTGGGCTGAAATCCCAGCTAAAATAATTAATAACCAGATTATAAAATATACATTGGATTTTTAAGCCCGAAGCCCATAATCTAATGCATACTTAAAACCCATTTATAAATAACCCAAATTAATAAGTGTAAAAGTCCTCTTTACTTATGCCCAAATGCAAATAATCAGTCCAAAATATATGTGGCCCAAAATCATTAAGGCCCATATACATTCAATACAAAACCCTAGTAATTTGCCCATTAATCGTTTTCCCAAAAATTATTTAATAGTTGGAAATATATATACACACACTTATACATACAAATATATGTGTATACAAGTATCACACATATATACATATAAGATGGTTGGGGCCGGAGTGTTCAGGAACAAGATGTCGGAAAGAAATGGCCAGGAGGTGGGAGGAGACCATGGCTGTTGGAAAACTTGCTGGCGGCTACAAAGTTGAGTAGAGATTAGAAATTTTTGTTATGATGTAGAATATTAGGATTGTCCAATATTTATAGGGTAGGAGAGGAAACACTAAAAGCTAAGTGTAAATGTAATAGAATAGAAAAATAATAGAAAACCTTAACAGCTAACTATAATACTAACTGCTAATAGTAGTTAAACTAATAATTAAATTAGTTATATATATATATATATTTACAAAATCTTATTTAACAAACATTTTCATTATATATAAAAAATAAAAAATATAATATTTATAACTTATGGAAAATTCAGAAAATGACAAGCTTTAGGATATAATCTCACCTCATATAGTTTTTTAGAAAACCAAAAGATGCAACAAAAGTATCGTTAGCACTTTACGGCTGTAAATATGTCTCATATTAAAAATTTATGTTTTTCAGAATATTTAGAAAAAGTTTAGAAAATAGAAAAATTCAAAAATTCGTAAAATTTCTAAAATCTGGCTAACAGAGGTTACAATTATTACGGTATGAATGGACACATTTCTAATTGTTGTCAGATTAAAAAGTTAGTTGATATAAACTTGTGCAAATAGGTTTCAAAAGCTAACAAATGTGGATCAAAGTTTTGGATACCAAAGTTTTCTCCTCTTGATGTAGGTGAAGCTTCTTGTTTCAAATAGAACCATGGAACATGTTGGTGATTGCAAAGCTATAAAGGTCATCTTCCAAGCAATTGTACCAACATAAGTGTGGTCACTAGAACCACTTTAAAAACATGCTAAACGATTCTTTCTAAATGGCTAAATTTCTAGAATCTTACATGTTATTAATTAATAGCTTGCTACTAGCTCTCACTTGATATTTCGTTGATTTATCTCTTCAATTGTGATTTTGATAGAAGATGTTTATCTTGCATATGACTATATATATATGGATATTTATTTATGAGCCACTTTTTTTTTGCGTTGCCTTGATATGTTAATTAGTGCACATTTATATATTTATCTCTATAGTATACTATGAAAACTTTTTGAAAACCATTTTTTAGTATCTTAATCTTGATAATCATTCTTTGGGTATTTATTTTTCTTATATTTAAGGATTCTGGATTTTGATGATGTTTGATGACACTGCATATATTCCTTTAAATCTAAGTTCTTAAAAGTAGATATCATTTTGGATACAAGCCGAAAGGATCCTTCTGTCATACATGTGTAAATAGTCTAAAGTGACACGGTGTACTAGTTTTCGGACTATCGCTAGCCGGGAACCGCCCCCTACAGCTAACCCAAAGTGACCAATACTTTATACACTTAAGATTTATTGACGTCTACTTACAACTATTGTCTAGTTCTAGATCCAAGGCACTGAACTCGGTCACCTAGGTTCCAGAATATTTCAGCGTATGTAGTCCCTATATTTTGATTTATAAAAGCTTTATATTTTATTATTACCCAATGATTTTGTAGCATATATAAGGATACATATAAATTGATACATCTTATGCTTATAGCTACAAATAATTTTTTTTGTATTGTTGTTTGAGATATTTCGATACTAGTGGATACACTTATATCATCATAATATTTTGTATTCTCTAAAACGATCTATAATCTTGGAATGATCTCAATTTTATGCAAAGAGATATGGATTTCGTCTTTAGATTTGGACTTTCATTTTGCGGACAATATTATCTTTTTATATTTTCACAAAAGGTAACATATGATGATCTATCTTGTCTACTGTGAGATACTATTGCATAGATCAATTTATGTCGTCTTTTGACTTATATAATTATTTATCGTATTTTGATTTATATATGCTAAATTAAAATATCTTTTGATTGTCTCATCTTAAGTGTTCATTTAATGGATATTATCTCTTTTGTCTAAAGATGATATATTTGTGTAATATTCATGATACTCGTTTTATTAAACTTTTATTACTCTCTTCTTATCCAAGTTACTAACTGTCTATATCAGTAATTCTTTACGTAAGAGAAGTCAGGCAAACTGAATTTCTTTCTCTCTCTCTCAAAGTGTTTCTTTTCTTTAATCCTACGGTTATCAGATACACACTGTGCTAAGGTTTTAGAAGGGAATAAATGAACTTTGATAAGAAGATATAATATTTTTTATGAATTAGTTTTCTACTTTTGGAAATATTTTTTCTAGAATTTTAAATATGCCAATACTATTAATTTTGGATATACCCATGTAAAGGGAGAGCAGTTAATTGTTTCAAATCAATTATTCCCCTAACATGCCATATATCTAGAATACTATTGATTTCGGCATTTATCTAGTCATGTTTTATTCGTTCAAGATGGGCTATTTATGATTTATGGATTCTTTTATTAAAGTTATTTTTGTGATAAAAATTTGAATCATCAGCTGTCTGTTGAGGACTAAACGGATGCATTAGAACATTTATCAGGAAAACTTTTCATAATAAATTTTGTATTTCAAAAATCTTTTGATTTCTCTCTTTATTAGTAATCTGTCCGTTAACTATTAAGGCACTTTTCATAAATCCTTTATCGTCTTGAAATCATTTTTATTATTTGAATGTTTCTTATATTTTGGAGATATATTTGGTTTGTTCAACTTTAAGAGTTTGATTAATGGATAATTATTTCACTTGCCTAAAGATGATATTTTGTTTTAAGTTTTTGAACTTTTTATGCATTAATCAAAGGGATGAAAGATGCATATCTTGGATATCCCTTAGATCTTGTGATTATTAATTTTATCTATTTTATGCATATAAATATTTTTGAACTGGAAATGTATATTTTAAGGGGAGCAAATTAATTGTATTAATTTATTTATACCCTTAATATGTGGTATACCTAGTTCAATCATGGACCTACATTTCGTTATTTTTTGCTGTTGATTGTGTTCATGATATTTTGATTTATATTTGATTTATGAGAGAATATATGAGTGTCTTTTTTTCTTCTTGGTTCTCTCATTTTCGTAGGTTAATAAAGTTAGAATTGTCTTATATTATCTTGATTTTCTTACCTTGATAATATTGAGCTATTATTTATCTTGGCTTTCCTTGTTTTATCTCAAAGTTCATGATTATCTATATTTAGACTAATCATACTTTGCGGGGGAGCATTCAAGTCGACTAAATATCTTCTTCTCAAGTATTTTGTCTCTATTACCTTCATGTTTATCTAATGGATATTCATATATCATGCTATGGTAATTGAGTTCAAATGCATAAACTTTGGTATATATTTTGCATAAATTCTAGTATATCTATTTTGATTTCTTTTCAATGATTATATTCTTTATGGAAGTGATTCACTATTTTGTATGGACAAAGTGTGAATCATATTTTTTTTGATCATTGTTAGAAGTCTTATTATTTATTCTAAAAATTCTGTATTTGGTATTTTATATTGGTATACTAGCTCTGCGAATTTGTAATCTTTATGGATTATTTATGGTCAATGATTGATTTCTTCTATATTGATATATATATATATATATATATATATATATATATATATATATATATATATATATATATATATCTTTTTTTAAAATTCTTTATTGGTTTCCTTCAAAACTATAATTTTATTTTTTCTTATATCGTGTTTTGCATGGTTTGTTTCAAATTTCTACCTTGATCATTGTTCATGATTATTTATGCATTCCTTCTGTCATAATTGATTTTATTTTATATATTATTACGGGGGAGCTTATTTTTTATCATGTCAACGGAGGAGAAATAAGTTTAAGTTAGCACACATTCTTCTAGTAATATGTGTTTATTAGTGATACACGCATCTATCGTATCTGTCTTAAATTTAATCGATTTGCCATAATCAAAAAGGGAGAGATTGTTAGCCCAATAATTATATCATGTTCGTGAATATGGCTAATCAGTTAAGTTTAACATAATGATGTCACTAATATTCATATATTCACTATCATTTTGCTACTTAAACTTAGCTGCTCACTTAATGTTACCTTATATTATCATACTATGATACTGCTTTGTTCGTCTAACATATACTTGTAGATATGCAATGTTTGCAAAAAAAAAAGTTTGATTACAAACTAAAAAAAGAGTACAAAAGTACAATAATTTCTGGGAAAGTACAACTATAGGAATCTAATCAGAAGACGATCACTTTATCTCTTGGACTATGTGAACTTGAAGACTAGAGCCTCTGGAGAATGCAGCAGCACTTTTGCAAAAGTTCTTGATCTCTTTGATGCTTTGGTAATGATTGGAAACTCTATTTATAGAGTTCTAGAAATAACTGTTTTAGCAGTTATTCTGATGTGCGCGAGATTGAACTGCGCCACTTCAGGTTGCGCCAACTTCCATTCAGTTACTCGAACGTGTACTAACTGTATTTAGACGCGTGGTATCATGTGATTGAGATACGTATGGTCGTGTACAGAGTAGTGGACACGTTTTGAGAGATTAGTGGCATGTGCGCCACGTCATCCTACTTTAGAACATAAGTTGCCTCAACTTTATTAAGTTGCGCAAGCTTCAGTCAACGAGTCAAACTGCGCTTAATTGGGTTGCGCCTAGGCGCAACTCAGTGCATAGGCACGTGGCAGCATTTAAATGTGTGAGGAAAATTTGTTCAGAATGTGCCTAGGCGCAACTCACAGAGTGCGCAGAACAGCTGTCATCAAATCATCTCGACCGCCACGCTTTACGGGATTCGAAGAGATTTTCTTCGTTTATCGTGCTATCAGTTAATAATGGCAATTATTTGTCAGACGCCACGTAGACTTTGGCGTAATGTGATTGGGCACAGTCTAATATATAGCGCAACCTGATCAGTGGCACAGTTTTATCTCTGAGCTTCATAACAGTGGCGCAGCTTGATTTTTGGGGCGCGACTTGATTGTTGAGTAGTAAAAACATGGCGCAACTTAATTTTTAGGACGCAATAAGACCCCCTTCAAATTTTTTGAATTTTGAAATGTCGTAAAACTTCAAAATACTTTGAATTATGACAATTATCGAGTCAAGTTGCGCCTATTTCGTGCAGTCTGTTGCAAGCTGTTACGATTTTTCATGCACAATTTATGGTGACTATTAGGATTCAGTCTTTTAGGCTATAAATAACCCTTAATTAGCCGACTTGAACTCTTTACTTATGCTTGAATCCTCTGATAGAATTCTTCGAGCTCTTGCCTTCTTCTCTCCGACTATCTTCTCGACATAATGGCCCCCAAGAAGACTATCGCCAACAAAGGGAAAGGCGTCGCCGCCTCATCGACCCATGCCCCATCGGCTCGCGCACCACAGTATGCGTCGCCCTCTTCTCGACGAGAGACGACCAATCCAGCACTGGAAGGTGATTAAGGACGATCACTGAAACATGTTCGATCCTCATATTGACTTGCGCCCCTCTTTTTAGAGTGTGGCGCATCACGAACTTTACGCCACCCCTTCTCAGGGTGTGGTTGCTTCAATTTGAACACTATTCGTTCTTACGAACTATGTTGCGCATGCTGTTGCACAACTTAGCTTTTTATGCAGTCAAAAATATTGCATAACTAAGTTTTGAGGCACAATCCAGTATGTGGCACACCCTGAGATGTGGCACAACTTAAGTTTCGCACAACACAATATGTGGCGCAACTCAAGTTGTCGTGCAACTCAGGATGTGGCGCAACTCGATCGCTGCGCAACCTAAGATGTTGTGCAACTCAGGATTTGGCGCAACTCAACTGTTGGTGCAATCTAAGATTCTTGTGCAACTTAATAGTTTGCTCAACTTAATTTGTTTTTACTCTTTATAAAGTTTACACGTTCTTGCTACCTCTAACTTTCTTGTTCATGTATTTCTTTGCAGTTGATCTTAGGGAAGACCCTAATGCTGAAAGGTTTGCTTCAGTATTCAATGTCCCGAAGTACATGGAGAATCTGTCTCATGTCAAACTCCTTCAGTACGACGGTCCTGAAGCACGAAGAACTCTTATTATGGTTCAAGAGAACCAGACTCTATTGAACTTAATGAACGGAGAGCCTCTTGAGAGTCTGGACATTGTGGTCCATAAGAAACCTGCCTTTCTGTTTGGGGATGCTATCAAAAGGACCTACCAGCCGAAGACCAAAAAAGAGCAAAGAATTTTCACAAAGGAGGACAAAGTCATATATCTCACAGAGATATCAAGATCTATGGCGTTATCCCAATACGCTTTGCCAGTTATCCCAGAAGGATGTCTTGGGATCTGACTCCTATTCAGCAGGCGAGAGTCGACAGGATCTGTTATAAACTGGGTCCAAAGAACATGGACCTTTTTTATAGTACCTCTGAAAAGTACAACACACATTTAAGAGGTTTGAGGCTAAGCTGCATCCCTCCCGAGGATTCTTTCCTGCTTCTTCCGGTCAGAATACCTATCTTTGCCAATACTTTTGCAAAAGCCGAAGAAAGATATCCAGACCGCACTATGCGTATGACAGGTTTGGTCAACCCAGACATGAAGCGCTGGAGCAGTTTGTGTATCTGGATTTTGGAGGAATTCAAAGACCAGCTCCTCAATTTGGGTCTCTGCAATGCCATATGTACTAGAGTATATGGCATTCGCCAGAACGCTCACATGTTCTTGGCTCTGGTAGAGAGATACAATAAAAGTACTGGGACTTTCATGACTCCCCATGGGGAAATAGGGTTCGCTCTTCATGAGATGGAGTATCTCTCCCGCCTACCAATGGGTGATAATCCCTATGAAGAGTATGTACCTACTAACGATGAATTGGATACCATGGCAGAGAAGAACCCTCAAATGATCGCAGTTTTCTAAGAACTACTGTTTTATTATAAGATCTGCTCGCTCTATTACAAAAGCGCAACCGCAGGGACATGTTACACCACCAACTGGATGCTGTATCGTTTCTTGGGTCATGCATAAGAGTACAAGCCGCTGGAAAATCAAGCGTGTGCTTCTCGTTTGTTTGAACCCTTCGATATGAGTGACATGCAATATTTGATGGAGCAACATGACCACAGAGATGTCACGGTGGATGAGGATTTACCTCCGTTCAAGGCCGACGACACTCTCCAGAGCTACCTCAGACAAGGTTACAGGCCTATGTCTCAAGAAGCCCAGTTAGCGGGTTTTCTATCTTTATGGCTACGATGCTTTATAGTTTCGGGAGCCAGTGCGGTTGACCGATTCTATCGAGGCATTTTGTTCATCGCAACCCGTCTTATCTTCGGATATAAGATAGATCTTTTATCGGCTAAGACTTGCCGCTGGAACGCAGGATTGCGTTCTTTTGTCCAGACCATGCTGAATAAAAAAGCATCAAGTCAGTATTTCCCTCGTACTTAAATGCCATACACCTTCCTGTTCGGATGGTTATTACTCCACCACCCTTGCCTAATAAACCCTGATATAGGAGCTGTTAATGGAGACTTCATCAGACGCTTTTTTAATGCTCTCACTGGCAATATACGGCTCTTTTAGAGTGTAGATTTGCTTTGAATCGAGGATCAGGATGGAATTTTCAGTGCGTTGGGCCTCCTCATGGATATGAAGCTATGCCTCCACAGATGATGGACTTGACTGCAGAATCTCTCCTTTTAATCCAAACCACCTTTTCGTGGATGCAGGCGATCCGTCCCTCCCATCTGGTCTATAGATTTGAGGAGGAGTACTACCTGGAACCGTACTTGCTGAGTAGATTTGCACGTCAGTTCGGATATGACCAACTTCATGTAGGTAACGCCACCACGTGCCTGCAGGCCAAGGGTTACCTTATTGACGGGGCTAGGGCGTGGAGCTATTACAACGCCCGAGGCACAAAAGCTATGTTTTCCATGCCATCTGATCTTCCACAAGGCCCGTGTATGTTATATACATACGCAAACTTCTATACTTCAGCAAACACATTTGCTGAAAACTTCAACCCTGCACACAGTTTTGCAACGGAAAAGAGATTCAAACAAGGAAAACATACTACTCACTCTTTTCAGGATACAGAAGACAAAGATCCTACTGATGCACCACTGGAGGTATCAATTTTAATGAATTATGCTGATCAAGTCCAAGATCCTTTGGATGTGTCTATAAAGGTCAGGAAAGAGAAATCCCCTATTATGGGTTTGAAGAAAAGAAAGACTAAGGAGATAACATCACCTCCTCAGCAAGATAATAGACCCGATTCTCCCAGGGCTCTAGGAATGAAGAGAAGGACAACACTGGTTATCAATGAGCCAACGACCACGAGAATAACACGTTCTCAATTAAAATAGCTGCTTCTCAGTTCTTCCTCTGGAGAGAAGGACATTACTCATTCTTCTATTCAGAAGCAGGGGGAATTATAGAAGGAGGCACATCCACTTCTTTGATCGATCCGGAGAGTGATCGCACTGGAGCTGTTACAGAGCCGGTCGCATCATCTCACAGAGAGGTCAGGAGGAAGTTGGTAATCACTGAAGATGTACCATCTCCAGAAGGTAATACCAAAATTATGATACTTTAATATATCAATTTTTTCTTTTAAAAATGTATATTAAATTGATCTTTTTCTTTGCATTGATTACTTCAGCAGATGTCTAGCCTTCTATTGCCACCGCAGAAGCTTCAAGTTTAGAGACTAGAACTGTACGTATTCCCGCAAATGTACTTGCTGCTGCGGGGATAACAGTTCCATCTCCGACTCCTATGAGTCCAGAAGCTACTTCTCCAAAATAGGGTTTGCCTCCACAAGATCCTCCACAAGCTCAAGAGTTTACCCATTCCAGAGATGCGATGATTGAAGCTTTGGCTGAATGTGACTTTGGTGATGGAGCATACGATGATGATTGGAATAGCATCACTGAAGATAAACAAACTTTAGTGAGTGCACCATCACCTCAGGAACACACAGCTGATGAAGAGCCTTCAACTGCTGAAGATGATGAGAATGTGGTCATCGACGATGAACAGATCAATCCTTCTGAAATCGATGAACCCATAACCATAGAGAAACCTGAGACAACTGGAGTGGCAGCAGGATTTATAGTTCAAACTCCAATAACCCTGCTACTTCAGACTGAATCAGGAGCAGGCAGTAGTCAAACTATGTCTACAGAGACTCTGTCGAAGCTTCAGTCAGAGACAGTCAAACCTGTTGAGACTTCTCGTGATGTACCCAACTCAGGTAAATTTCTAAGTATGATCTATTTGTCGTAACGCCTTCAACATTATATGTTACTAACATAAATGACATATGTGATTTGCAGAAGAACCTGCAGGAACTGTAGCAGGGGAGGGAAGCTCTTCCCATATTAGCGCTCAAGATAAAGTGCCTCCACCTGCTGAAACTGTGAAGACTCCTGTAGACATAGTAGCCACTCCAGGAGCTATGGTAACTAGCAAGTTTGTGGTAGCCTCTTTCACGAGAGTCTTCTTTACGTCTGTGGAGCCCCTAGTTTATAGAGTGATGGAAAGAGAGGATGTACCTTTCAGCACTATCAGAACTCCCTCTACATTTTTGATTGGAGGTATCCGAAGCCAAGGAGATGATGCTCAGCCTACATTTTTGGAGCATATTTTGGATGAGCTGGAAAGCTCAATTAAAGCTTACAAGGAATTGAAAAGAGGAGAAATCGAGACACTAGTAAACACGGAATATGAAACTATAGCTCGAGAAGCAGAAACTAGTAAAGCCAATTTTGAAGCATTTTTGCTGGCTTTTACTAGACAATCCTCTGAGTTAGACATCCAAATCTCTGATGCAGCTATTATTACTGAGAGTCACAAGACTAAGGCTGCAGAGGAAGAGAAAAAGGCTGCTGATCTGGAAGCCAAAATTGTCCAACTTTAAGCTGAACTCCAAACTGTCAAGCAGAATGTAGAACAAGAAAATCAATTGCACCAATCTGCTGTTGGTCAGATAGAGGCTCTGAAGGATCTGAAGAAGGAATTTGAACATCTTCAGAATGAAGAACTAACACGTTGAACTGCTGCTCTACAACCTTTCGATCCTGAATAAGGACGAGTTGAAGCCAGGCAGAGAGTGCTAGATTCTCGTGATGAAAGAGTTCAAATTCTGAAGAAGCAAATTGTAGAACTGATCACCTATCCTTCAGAATAGCATGAGCAAATTTTGTTGTCTTTTTTTTATTACATTGTATCCCTTTTTGAAATAAAAATAAAATGAAAAACTTTTTGTGTGATTCTATTACTTGTTGCATATCTTGTTGTAAATATAAGTAAGTAGAATCGAAAATATATTTAGAGGTACTGGACTTGATATATTTCTTAGTTTAGAAAATAACAACATTTATTATATCTGCTCAGAGGTAATATGGATGTGGCAGAATACAACGTTTAGCAATATTGTTATTTCAATAGACAACTTTATCAGAGGTAATAGGGATGTGACAAGTTGCTGATACAGATAATCAAAATTCAGAGGTGTGGAGGACGTGAATTTTCGTTATGATAAGTCAAAGAAAGTGAATGAATGAACAATCACTTTGATTTTCGAGGAAAAGATACTGAATGAATGAACAGTTATTTCAATTCTCGAGAAAAAGAATGAATGAAATGAACAATCATGTCAGTTTTCGAGGAAAGGACATTGAATGAATAAACAGTTATAAATGAGTAAACGATTAGACTTCTTTTAAAAAGTTGCATCGGTTCTCGAAGTCGACTATCTAGTTATTTTGTCTATAAATAGAGCAAAACTTTCATAGATATCGTCAACTTCCTTTCTGTATAAGATGTCTTCCAAAGACTTGCTCACTCCAAAGACTGAAGAAATGACCGAGACACCTCCTGCTGAGCCTTTAGTGCCTACTCAGAAAGAAGTGGGTGAAGGCTCGACCGTTCCTGCACCAGAGCAGGACTTGATTGCCAAGCTGGTCGAGCCCGGGAAGACTGCTGAAGAAGAAGCAGTGAGAGTGGCTGCCTATGAGTTGTTAGTGTGTTCAAACAACGAAATGTTTAAATTACTGGCCAATCATGTATTTAATCGGAAATGATCGGTTCCTCGTCCCCGTCTGTAATATTATGTAATTCTTTTTTGATTTTGAATAAAAATAAACTTTTATTTACATTATTTCTCTGAATGAAGAATATTTTGCTTTTATACATAATATTTCTTGAGAAATTTGCCATTGATAGGCATCATAGCAACTCTGCCATCCATATCTGTTAATTGATAGGCTCCATTTGAAAAAACCTTATTTATCACATACGGATCTTTCCATTTTGCTTCGAACTTGCCTTTGTTCATATTAGTCATAGTCATAGGACGTCTGACTGTAAGAATTAACTCACCTTCTTGAAATGTTCGTACTTTGACTTTGCGATTGAAAGCTTTTGAAATATGGGCTTGATAAAGTTTGATATGTTGCTGGGCCAGTAGCCTTTTCTCATCAAGTGCCTCCAATTCTTGAAGCCGGAGACGATCATTATTTTCTGTGGTAAGTTTATTAGCAATGACAATTCTCAAGGATGGGATTTGAATTTCCAGCGGTAAGACAGCTTCACATCCATATACCAGAGAAAAGAGTGTACAACCTGTAGAATTACGGACTGTAGTGCGATAAGCCCACAAACATTCTCCAAGTTTGTCACTCCAATTACGTTTGTTAATAGAAACAAACTTTTTAAGGAGTTTGATAATAGTTTTGTTGAATGCTTTAGCTAACCTGTTAGCTGCAGGATTATAGGCCGTAGAAGCAACATTATTGATTCTGTTGTCATCACAGAACCTATTAAACTTCTGGCTGACAAATTGTGGTCCATTATCATGGATGATTCGACGAGGTACACCAAATTTGTATATCACATAATGTTTGATGAAGTTGATGACACTACTAGTCTTCACTTCAGCTGAAGGTATAGCTTCGGCCCATTTAGAGAAATAATCGGTTATAGACAAAATGAACCGATGTCCTTTAGATGAAGGAGGATTGATATGACCAATTACATCCATGCCCCAAGCTTCGAAGGGCCATGAGACAGCAGTCGGGTGAAGAAATTCCGACGGTTGGTGAATGAAATCCGCATGAATCTGACATGCTCGGCATTTCCCTGCATAGTCAATGGCATCTGATACCATAGAGGGCCAATAGTAGCTCTACGTCGAATACGATCCTGTAATTTGGGACCAGGCTGATGTGCTCCATAAACACCATCATGAGCTTCGCGTAGTATCTGCTTTGCTTCATCGCCAGCAAGACATCTCAGAAGTAACCCATCAAAAGTCCTTCGAAAGAGAGTTTTGGTAGTATTATTATAATAAAATCGAAGCGATCGACGACAAATACTTGTAGCTTCCTTAGGATCTTCTGGTAATATGTCATGTACTGCAAAATCGATGAAAGGTGCTCTCCAGTCCTCATTAATGACATTGACTTCAGTTGAATTACTGAATTCAATGTTATGGTTGTTTTCAATACAGAATAGTTCTCTATTAGAAATAATAACCATTTGTTTTCTTTTAACTAGAACTGCTAATACCGCAGCTAAATTAGCTAAGGCATCAGCTTCTGTGTTACAAGCTCGACGTACATGTTCGATAAAGAACCCTTTGAATGAAGAAGCTATTCGGACTGCCGCTTCATGATATGGTACTAGATCTTGATGTCGAACTTTATATATGCCTCTAACCTGATTAACAATCAGTTTAGAATCACCATATACTTCGAGATATTCAATATCAAGTTGTTTGACTAATTGAAGTCCAATGAGCAAAGAATTGTATTCTGCTACATTGTTGGAGCACGATTCGTCTAAGGAATAATCTTTTTGAATAGCTAATCCATCTGGTGAAACAAGAACAATTCCCAATCCAGCAACAAGGGTACCTCCAGGTCCAATTCTAGAAGCTCCTTCAAAGAACAACCGCCAAGTAGAAAATTCTTCTGAGATCATATTTGATTCCAATGTCTCATCTGAAATTTCATCATAGAGTTTGGATGTTTCAGGAACATGATGAGCTGCTAGGAAGTCAGCAAGTGTTTGGCCTTTCACAGACTTTTGAGGAACATATACCATATCATATTGTGCTAATAATATGGCCCATTTAGCAAGCCTAGAATTGAGTGTACTGGGCTTCTTCATTAAGACCCGTAGATGATTGACTCGTGATATAACATGAATGGTTTGGCCGATGATATAATGTCTCGCCTTTTGAACGGCGAACATTAAGGCTAAGCATTCTTTCTCCACTGGACTATAACGATGTTCAGCTCCAATCATTGTCCGACTAAGGTAGTAGATGGCTTGTTCATGACCTTCCTTGTTCTTCTGAGCTAGCAAAGCTCCTAATGAATGATCCATTGCCCGGACATACATTAAGAAGCGTATTTCTGAAATCGGTGGCACTAGTACTAGTGGATTCATCAAATACCACTTTATATCATCAAATGCTCGTTGACATTCTTCTGTCTAAATAAAAGACACACCTTTCTTTATTAACTGGATAAATGGTCTGCAACGTCCAGATAAATTTGAAATGAACCGCCTGATGTACGCAAGTCGACCCTGGAATCCTCGTAGCTCTTTTAGATTGCGTGGAGGACGCATCTCTTGAATGGCTTTGATCTTCTCGGGATCAACGTGTATACCGTTAGTGGTAATGACGAATCCGAGAAATTTGCCACCAGAGACACCCAAGAAAGATTTGGTGGGGTTCATTTTGAGCTGATACTGGCACATTAGATTGAAAATGGTTCTTAAATCTTGAATGTGATCTTCCTTTAGATGACTTTTGATAGCAATATCGTCAACATAGCATTCGACGGTCTTTCGCAGATGATCTCGAAAGATAGTACTCATAGTCCGCTGGTAAGTTGCACCCGCATTCTTAAGACTGAACGACATGACTGTATAACAGTATACTCCACGAGGGATACGGAATAAAGTGTGATTTTCATCTTCAGGATTCATCCGGATTTGATTGTATCCAGAAAACCCATCCATGAAAGAGATTCGTTCGAATCCACAAGTATTATCGATCATAACATCGGTAATTGGGAGAGGGAATTCATCTTTAGGGCAAGCGTCATTAAGATCCCAAAAATCTATGCATACCCAAACCTTTCCAGTTTTCTTCCAAACTGGTACAACGTTAGCGACCCAGTCAGGATGCTGTTCTTCTCGGATAAAACCACAAGCAATGAGCTTTTTGACTTCATCATATATTGCATCCATCATCTTAGGCTTAAATCGTCGTTGTTGTTGTTTGACTGGTTTTGCATTAGGCAAGATGTTAAGTGTATGAACCTGAGGATCTAAACCCGACATATCTTTATAACTCAAGGAGAAGACATCAATATATTCACGAATAAGGTGAATCAGTTCTTGCTTATCATTCTCTGGGAGATTTTTGCTAATGAATATTGGTCGCGGTACACCATTTTCTCCAACATCAATCTTGATTAGTTGATCTTCAGTAGGTGGTTCTCGTTGTTCAAAACGGAGTTCCCACTGGATGTCCATCCTTTGTGCCCAAGGATCTGTTTTAGGAGCTTCTTCAATATCATCTTCGTCATCTTCTGGGAACTCGGTTGATACCATATTAGAAGATAATATTACCCAATGGACATGACCAATACTAGTGTCAGAATCCCATGAGATAGAATCAGAAGAGTTAGATCATTCTTCTTCGTCTGACTCGGAAGCTTTTGGATTCGGAAGTGGTGAAATATAACCTAATCCTCGCTTTGTTTTACTGTAATATTGTTGTGATTTTCCTTTTGGAACAAAAATATGAATAGGGGTTCGCCTCCCCTTACCACTATTGAGAACAGTTCTGAAATCATAGTCCATTTTACGGATGATTGCCTTAGATTGTGGACTATAGCGACGTAACTGTAACCTTCATGTATCATGCTTATTATCATTATCAGGCGTGATTTTTATTTCTTCTTTTTTGTTAAAGAGTATAGGAATTTTGCCTTTCTTTCGAGACGGTACTAAGAAGTATGATTCTTGTATTGAATCCAACGATACCGTATTTCGTAAAGATAATACGACTCCTACTGTAAGTGGCTTAAAGCTATCTAGCATATCCAAATAACATTGAGTATAATAAGAGACATCAGTATACTGCAAAGGAGATGCTTTATTGATTTTTACACCATCATTTACAACAGGACTTTTAGCCTTAACAGGCTTAGTTAGATTGATAATTAGAGGGGGAGAAGAAGAGAGAGAAGGAGGAGGGAGCTTCTTACGACGAAGGTCGATTACAAGTGGCTCAGAAGAGGTGAGCTGCCTTTGTTCCTGACTAACACCAGGGGGATGCTTCTTGTGAGAAGGAAGGTAGATAGTCAGTGGTTTGGAAGACTGAGGACAGGAAGTACGTCCTTTGATAGGAATCACCAAAGTATCATTAGGTACGCCTTTCTGTTCTTCATCAGTATCCATTGCCAGTACTACCTTCATGAATTTCTCCTTGTACATGCGAGAGTCATTGCAGTATGCCTCAACTCCTTTGAAAGGATTTAGGTCTGCAACTTCCTTCTGGACTTCTCTATTGCCATCCACATATTTGAAACATTGGCGGAGAGTAGATGGTACAATGTTGTGTTCGTGGAGGAATGGTCTTTCCAGCAGAGCATTACATGAGCCATGATTATCGATCACATAGAAAGTTACCTTTGTACGAAGATTGTCGATCTGGAGTTTAAGGCGTATCTTTCCTAAAGGTTCACTTCTTCCTTGATTGAACCCCAAGATGGTAGTTATAGTTGTAGAAAGATTATGCACTGGGATCTTCAAAGCATCCAACAAAGATTTTGGTATAATACTAAGAGCAGACCCTGGGTCTATCAGAATTTGAACGACTTTCATGGTGTCGACATAACCTGTGAAATAGAGAGGACGATTATGACGATCGTCTTCTAAAAGCATGTCATCTTGTGTGAAAGTACTGTTGGGTATTAATTCAAATATACTATGACAGTGTGTACAGCTGACAGGCTCCTTTTCATGCTTTTTAAGAAAAGCAAGACAAGCATCATCCTGCATCAAAGCTTCACTTAATGTCTCTCGAGTTTCTTTTGAGAGACGTAGGAGTTCGAAGATTGACAATCTTGCTGGAGTATTGGCCAGTTGAGCCAAGATGTCAAAATTATATGGCTTTTCGAGTCCAAGAGATGAGGACTTCTTCAATGCTTTGTCAAAACGGACAGGTTGTTTTCCTTTGTTTGCTGATATCGGTTTGGGAGGAGTTGGTTCCACTACCGACGAGGATGTAGACGATATATTCTCAGCAGGAGAAGATGATGTGAGAGGAACATCAGGAGATGAGATAGGCTTCTTTTGATTTTTAGGATACTCACGAAGATAAGGTTTCCCAGATCTGATGTCGATTAGAATTTCTTCTTCTGCCACCGGTTCAAAGGAAACCATGTTGCAGCTCTTGGTTTTAGTTTTGGAGCGCTTCTTTTGAGTGGAAGAAGAAGGTGCTTCAAAGTCTGCTACCAGATCAGGATGAATCCACATGATTTCTCCTTTATCAGTCGACAGTGGAATAAAACCCTCATTTTGGGGAGGTGGATGATTCACGATCTCGAGATTAGCCCTCGGGATGGGAACAACACCATCTTGTACTAGTTGTGGTAGAAAATCACCAAACTGTACAGAGACGACATTGACCGTCACAGTCTTTTCATCTTGTTGGAGGGTAACTACTCCAGAGTTGACCATTTCTTGTATTTTGCCTTTGAGTGCGTAGCATGCTCTGGTTGGATGCCCTATGAACCAGTGATAGACACAATATTTAGGGTGGTCAGTTTTACTAACTTCTTCTGGCCGTTTTGTCTCAGGCAGTAGAAGCTTATTGCTTTTGATTAAGTAATCAAAGATGCTCATAATATCATCATCATCAAAAGAATATTCTTCTTTTGGACGAGGCGCCTTCTATGGTGGTGCTGATGGAGTGGGTGCTGTCTGAGTAACATTAACAGCCAATGACTTCTTGCCCTTGAGATTGATGGCCAATGTTTTTTTAGCCTTGCGGTTGTTCTGGCGATTATTACCACCGGGTGTAGAATGTTCATCTTGATTAGGATGATTCATTTGAACTCCTAACTGCTTGAATTTTTTGACACTAACCTTCGCCGCCTTGGCATTCATAATGAAAGAAGGCCAATCTTGGAATTGTGTGGATTCCATCCACATGCTGATGATAGGCAACAAGTTTGATTTGCAAGTGTCTATCGTTATAGCAAATGGAGTTCCTAAAGGCATTTTAAGTGCCTCTCGACGGAATCTTTCAATGAAACTTTCTGTGGATTTATTGTGCCTTTGTTTAATTTTGATAAGGGCAGACATTGTCATATCGTTGACTCCCTCATAGAATCGTTCCAAGAACATCTGCTTGAAACTTGCAAAAGAAGTTATGCAACCATCAAGCAAGCTACGATACCAGTCGTATGCTGCACCGGCTAAACAACCGACGAACACTCTGGTAAGGAGAGCATTATTTGGCTACAATTGGTTAGTCATCACTTCAAAGTGATTAATGTACTGACTTGGAGAAGTGCAGCCATCAAACAGCATAATAGTAGGAAGTTTATATTTAGGAGGAAATTGAACTTCCTTTCACTCAGCAGGATAAGGTTGTTTTATTCCAAGTCTTTGTACACCATCCTTCTGCTTGAAGGCTTCAAATTGGGTGCGTAAAAGCTTTACAGCCTCATTAGCATCCTCTGATGTCTGGGAATTGGTAGGCTGGTTAGAATTGTTAGGAGGAGGAACAACATGGTAATTACTGTCACGACCCGCACCCTAGAGTAAGGGCACGAGAAGTGGGTACGTCCAGCCTACGTCGCAGTACTGGCGATAGAACGTTGTCCTAAGTCAATCATATAACAATATATAAGGTACCTGTACAGTATATACACTCCGAATGGAGGTGACATAGCAGAATACAGTCTCAATCACATCTAAAGTAGAATACGATAAAAGATAGATAGATAAAACTGAAATCTACAAAGAGATACAGCAGATAAAAGTCTAAGTGTCTAAGATATCACAAATCCAGAAAATATCTCAAATCTCAAATACAGTAATCCATAGAGTAAATACAGCTCAAGACAACTGAAAATAAAATAAGAAAAAACCTAGCTATCTACTCCAACCTCTACTGTGTCTCCTCTAGGCTAGCAGGTAACATCCAAGCTATCTGTAAAATTTATCAACAGGTCCAGTCAGGACAGGAGCGAGTACAGTACATCTCAATAAGTCATAACAGGTTAGGAAATATAATTATGCTAGAGAGTACAAGATGGTTTTATAAACGGCACGATATTGTACACGAGTAATCTATAGAGGTTGTACACGAATAATCTACAAGATTGAATACATAACCACTTCTACTCCCCCGCCCCCAATCAATACACAAGGATCCAGTCCAGTTATGTTATTACATACGATGAAGAATATACACGAAGATCATGTGAGCACATGAGAGTACACGATTTCACACGATTTATACACGAAAGTCACGAATACAAGGAGTACACGATGCTCACGATAAAGTATACGAACATGAATACCCGATGTACTCGCTAAGGGGATAACATCGCACGATAAGATCCATATAGTACTAATCCGTGTTACCAACGTGTCAGCATCAAGTAAAGTAATCTAAAGCAGGAAATATAATCCTAAACAAGATATGAAATGATCAGAGAATGTACTCGCCTGATAACCTGAACAGCTGATAGGTATAGAGGTCCAAACTGAAGCCACAGAGTCCTATTTAGAGCAACACAGGTTACAAGGTGTTCAAGTTGTAATAAATGAATTTCTACAAGCAATCTATATTATTCTAGGCTCTTCTAAGTCAAGTCAACTCTAGGTCAACGCTGGTCAACAATCTAGTAAAACTAGGTCAAGTAATGACTTACAGTTGACTTTTGGTCAACTGGTCAACTCTGCTCAAACAGGGTCAATTCTAGTCTAATTATTTGGATATAAAGTGTACTTCGTTATTCGTACGTCGAAACATACGACACGTAAATCGAGATAGGATGATCAACGGTAAGGTTAATAATCTTATTATAGTGATCCACGTGTCCATTTTGTCAATTTCAGCGATGTGAGATCACTGGAATCGACCGATCCCAGTTTTGTTGTACTAATCCCGAAATACGAACATTATAAGAATTAATTATAATAAAAGGTGATACATAGAGATAGTATCTACAAACATTATCGGATGATGAATTAAACATCGCCAACGTGTCCAGAATGGTCAAATTAGCTAGGGTAGCTTACCCATCGGTCCAGTTTGGATACAAGGGCAAAAAGGTAATTTCGGGTTAAAACGGTATCCGTGTCGGAGCCGTTTTTCACCAAAAAAACGTGCAAGTAAACAAGTCTACAAGATATAACAAATTATATGTCCACGAGTCCAAAATGGCGGTAGGAACCCAACGGTATATCCGAAATTGGATTCCGTTGACCTGATCTCAATTTGGTCCGTTGACCAGAACATTAAAATTTCGGTTTGCACGGAAATGCGTGCCGGAGCCAATGTTATCAAAACTCAGAAAATTATATGTCAACGAGTCCATAATGACGATACGAACTCAACGGTATATCCAGAATTGGATTCCGATGAGCCGGCATTAAAAAGTCTCATTGACCCGGACTGTGGGGCCCGCTTTGCACCGAAATGCGTGCCAGAGCCCACGTCCTCCAAATCTAACAAATTATATATGAATCTGTGCCAGAACGACGCCACGAGTCTACTAGTGGTGTCAGAAATGATATCTGGAGTCCCGAGTTCAAAATGGAAATTTTTAAGTTGGAAATTATGAATTCGGACGGCCAACTTTGGCGTCAAATTCAACCAATCAAACAAGCACACAATGAAACGAAACTGGAGGGATAGGAAGACGGTTATACCAGATGTGCACAGGAACTAGTAGCATGCCAAATGGAGCTACGGTGGAGGAGGTACGAGCTGACGAAGTTGGCTCCACAAAACTATCCAAAAATAGTACAATTTAAACGGTCAACTTGGTGGCCGGTTTTGATGTATCAAACGATAAAATCAACGGACAAAACTTGAGGGAAGTGAAGATGGATATACCGAAATTGTGACAAAGCAAAGAAGTCGTCGATCCAATGGTCGGATTGTCCAGAAAATCGGCACAAAGTCGCTACGATGAGGCGCACAATCAGACTTCGATTTCGCGTGCGTCACGGCGGGATTTCGTGCGAAACGCACGAATCGACTTTGCTGTGTGTCGGGGAGAAGAAGGGAAGTGAAGGGAAGCTCGCCGGAGTTTGCCCAGCCAGGGGGGACCGGCCACGGCGGCTGCGGTCGACGGAAGCGCTTGTACATGCGGCTGAACCGCCATTTCCGTTCGGCTGCTGTGTAGCAGTAGCTGCTGCTCGCTGCTGTTACGGGGGCTGCGCTGCCTGGCGCGGCTGTGCAGCCAAGGCTCGACGAGGGTGGTGGTGTGCTGGTTGTGGTGGTGGTGGTGGTGGTTGAAGTGGTGGTGGTGATGGTCGAAGTGGTGGTGGTGATGGTCGAAGTGGTGGTGTTAATGGTGATGAAGAATGGAGAAGGAAAATGTATTGTCGGCCATGGGAGGAGGAGCTCGGGTTGGTGGTGGCGCTCGTCCAGGAAGGAGGAGGGGGTCGGCCATGGGGTTGGCTAAACGTGAAGGGCTGCTGCTGTGAAAATTTTAAGAAAGGGAGAGAGAGAAAGAGGTGAGTAAGAGAGAGAGAGAGAGAGAGAGAGAGAGAAAGAGAGAGAGAGAGAGAGAGATATGTGTTGTGTGTGTGTGTGTGTTATAATAAATGAGAGAGGGAGAGAGAGGGATGTATTCTCCACCTAGAATTTAGGGCCGACCAATGTGTTGGGGAGAAGTGGGTGTGTTGCCATATAGGAATGGAGGGTTAGGATTAAATAGGAGTGGAATCAAGGGTGGGAATTAAATAGAGGATTACATTTTATTTTAGGGATTTAAATCGATGGAATATACATTAAATATTGAAGTGGAAAAAAACTAGGTATTTAATATTTTTCAAGGGCAAGGAGAGTGAGGGTGTCATGAGATAGGGTAACCCGAAGCTTGGACTGGGTTTGGTTGAGCCGGGTCGGGTCAAAATCGGACATGGTGCAATAATTGAATTTAAATAGGTGTTTATGATCATGGATAAATAAGTAGCATGTGGGAGCTCAAATAAATGGGACACAAGTATCATACGGGTAATAGGCTTCATGTGGGCTATGTCCATATTTGGGGTTGACAGGTTTGGGTCGATATCGGGTCCCGAAATTAAATTGGAAGTCAGGTCACATATTACGGTGGAAAATTAATTGGCCTAAATTGACCCAAAAGTTGTGCAAAGCAAATGAAGCCAAGATGGTGTGTCTGAGTGGGACACGAATATCGTAGGTGAAGAGTGTCTCGAGTAGATCATACATGAGAAGTTGGTTCCAAGAAACTGACTAGTCTGGTGCTCCTAAATTAAAAGTCATGGTAACGTGCATATGATGATCAAGGAAAAGAGTGGGAAATCAATTAATAATTAATCAACGATCAAATGGTCTAAATCGACCCGAAGTTGTACGAAGCAAAAAGAGTACAATGGAACATGTTTGAGTGGGACATTATATACCAAAATGAAGGTAATCCTGTCCACTACAAAACTCATGAAGAAAGTTTTCAGAGATGAACATCCCTGACATTCCAAATATCAAAGGCACGAAAAAGTACATTTAAAGATAAAATAAACAGAATAAATTATTTATTGAAACTAATTCAATCAGAAAAATAAAAATAAAAAATCAACCAGAAATTCATTGTGCTCACATCCTACCCACCTTATAAAAATTTCGTCCTCGAAATTAAAATATTCATACTCCTTCTCGGTCAAACCCCCACAATCAAAGTCTCAGAACTTACCTAATCATACAATTTAAAAGAATGGCATACCAGGTCAGGGCATATGGTGGTAGTTGAAGGTCTCATCTAGGTATACTAGTCATGCTAAACCAAAACGGTCATAGGGTATCAAGACATACAAGCAATCTAGGGTGCTAAACTAGAAAAGTTTCAGAGACTACAAATCACCAAGGCTGTAAGGCAGTCTACCATCCTATATGAAAACTGGTAATTATCAAAAATAAAATAAGAATAACTACTAATTATCTATAAAGGGGGTACTATTCAAAGAAAAATCAAAATCAAAGGTTTAAAGAACGAAAGTCAATAGCATTGAAATCCGATCATAATATATATTAAGAAAATTTAGTCTCGATACGATCTAAGTTGATCAATTCTGGGTAATCAAGATTTGGGCAATATGGAGGACAAGGTCATCGAAGTCTGAGCACGAGCATACAAGGATGGTGATTCAGGTCACATTTAAATTTAATTCAATTGAGTAGGACCCAAGATATTAATATGATAAGAAAAGATGATCAAAGTCGATTGATCGTGATTAAGGGAGCTAGGATTCAATGATATTGAAACTTTTTAAAGGGTGATTCAAATATATAGAATAAGTCAAATTCTCATTTAACGGAAAACAAGAGAAAAGTTTTCATAGGAAAGTCAAGTTAATCATCTGTCTCTGATTCATTAAGTTCATCTGGTCATAATTTGCCAATCGTATCTTTATCTCACAAGTTCTGATATGAAAATTCAACCTTTATATGCCCACCACCAAGATTTTATAATCTTCAGTCATCTAATCCTTTACCATGATCACCATAGACAAAATTCAAAACTTCTAAAACATTTCCCATGAAGCATACCCCTCTTATTTAGGAATCAACACTTATTCATTTAATCAAATTTCCAAATTCTTTCACCTCGTCCTAATTTAGATCTGAAACCTCTAAATCCAGTTTATGAAATCCTTGAACTTGTTTAAATCAAGTCTCGTATTTACTCAACTCTAGTACTACTATGTCATACAAAATTTATTCTTATTTATAAATCAACCTTCATATTTTCTTCAACGTTCACCTTCAAATATTATCCTTTTTGAATTCTACAATTTTTCCCCAGTCATCTAAAAATAATTCCTATAACTTAAAATTCTTGTGTTCTCTCTGTCTCTAGTCACTCTCTTACAATATCTAGTTCAATTTCGTATAATCATTGAATACAATTAAATTCTCTTTTCTATTACTAAATTTCTACATAGCCTTAGAGTAAAAGTTCTCAAGAATCAATAACCAAGATTTTCCAAGTTCTCAAAACTAGGTTGACCTTGAATATCCTCATTAGTTTTTGAAATACATCCAGGAATTATTCATAATCAAAATTTTCTGTGATTGTTTCTAAATTGATAACATTTATCTCTTGATTTCATTCTAAACCTTTGCCACATCCCCATCAATTTTTTTTTTCATATTTGACATCCAACATTTTGATTCCTACAAAATCATCATATGATAACCAATTACTTCATTTTCGAGCTAGATGATTTATGTCACTTTCTCAACATTTCTCAGGTAAAATGATATGAAGATTCAAGGGTTTCAAAGTATAGCTGACAGAATTAGATACGAGACAGGGGATTGATGTAATCAGGACAGTTATATAAGGCAAAGAATGATGGTAATAAAATATTGGCAGGAAGAGAAATGATAATAGAATCTGTTCTGCTTATCTGTTTAAAATAAGGAACAATTTTGAAACCAGAGCTATAATATCAAATCCAAGATAAGGTCTAACAAAATCATCGATTTATTGTATTATGAAGAAATTCATAGCAAGAAGTTACACAAAGGTTTATAATAACAGCTAAAGCTACTCCTAAGTTAAATAATGAGAAGCAAAACAAAACAAACAATAATTTTTTTTGAAAGACTGAAACAAAAGTAGAGAAAACATGTTCGAAAGCATTTAAGGTACAATCTGATAATCATATGCGTCTATCCAAAATTATGGTACTCTAAATCCTCGTCATACTAGTAAGCAAGGCTACGATAATCACAGAGTCCTCGACTAAGGCACATACCTCTAGAATCATGGTATTTAATATTTTTGCGATGCCGCTAGCTTGGCTACGAAAACCTTAAATTCCTACACCCGAGAAATATATCCAAAATCAGACTATATGTCCTCACCATGCTGGCTAATGTGACTGTAGAAGTCTAGATTCCATAACTGAGATGACCTAGCCTATATAATTTCATCTTGACAAAAAAAAAATCAACAATGGATACCAAAAATCAAATTCATTAACTAACCAAAAAAAAGGTAAATATAAACCGTTAGAATCAAATTTTGAGATATTTTATAATGAAATTCTCAAGGGTCATCCCAGAAATATTTCAAGGAATCCTAACTGTGATTGAGCACCTTCAAAAATATATCCTAATCCTATTGCAGGCTGTAGTGATACTCTAGTTCGAATACCACTACATAAACTCGACCTGCATGGGCCACCACTAAAAATGTGTCACGACCCGCACCCTAGAGTAAGGGCACGAGAAGTGGGTACGTCCAGCCTACGCCGCAGTATCGGCAGTAGAACGTTGTCCTAGGTCAATCATCTAACAATATATAAGGTACCTGTATAGTATATACACTCCGAATGGAGGTGACATAGCAGAATACAGTCTCAATCACATCTAAGGTAGAATACGATAAAAGATAGATAGATAAAACTGAAATCCACAAAGAGATACAGTAGATAAAAGTCTAAGTGTCTAAGATATCACAAATCCAGAGAACATCTCAAATCTCAAATACAGTAATCCATAGAGTAAATACAGCTCAAGACAAATAAAAATAAAATAAGAAAAACCCTAGTTGTCACGACCCGCACCCGGATATACGAATACGGATACGTGGGCCACGTCCAGCCTACGCCGCAGTATCGGCGGTAGAACGCTGTCTAGTACCCAATAAATATATACTACATCTAGAAGGTCCATGAACTACAAATGTACTCAATCACAACCCAACATCTAAAGAAGATAAGACAGGAAAGACAACTAAGGCACAAGAACAAGTAGAAACTACTAGAAGGAATCATAAGACAGGAAAATAAAGAAGAAAAAGTAAGACAAATTAAGGATAACTACCAGACAACTCACATAGAAGAATAGTGAGATCCACCTCAGCTAGCAACATCATGAAGTCCAATAATGGCATAACAACTCCTAAAATATTATCAACGTATCCAGTCAGGATGGGAACGAGTACATAGACTAACAACAGTTTCATAGTATTGACAAATGCTGTAAGAGACAATCATAATGGAATACAAGATGATATATCAAGACTGTAAGTGAAACAGGATATATAAACTGGAAATCATGTCAAGGTGAATCATGCAGGGAAAGTAAGCTGAACTGTAATATGTAACTGATGTAATAAATGTAAAATGTGCCTCGAATAGCATAATGTGATCGGTATGGGTCAAGATCAGGCTTCCAGCCGACCGGCTACAAGTACGTGGACTCGGCCCGGCCGGGATGGCAAGCTATGGAACAAGTAGTAGCACAGGTCAGGCTATACCCATCGTGAGGTGAGGTTATAGCTATGATACAAGTAGTAACTCAAGGTGGGCATTGATCACACTATCTATAAAATTCACTATTCTCCGAATAATATACGAATTCGGACATAGCACGTCATGGCACGAGATTCCCTAAGAAGGTAGCTACTCCTTCTCAGGAATCGGAGTCAATACAAGTATTTGATGATCAAAATTCGAGTGGGACACGATATATCAAGATAAAGATAATCTCGTCTACTACAAACTTTAAGAAGAAAGTTTTCAGAGACTGGCATCCCTGATGCTCTAGAAATTCAAGTCACGGTAAAGAGCATTTGATGATCAAAATTAATTAAATCAAAAGGAATT
This sequence comes from Iris pallida, assembly GCA_029216955.1. Lineage (NCBI taxonomy): Eukaryota > Viridiplantae > Streptophyta > Magnoliopsida > Asparagales > Iridaceae > Iris > Iris pallida. Next base: position 85,748 of record JANAVB010008722.1, on the reverse strand, counting down.
ATCGAGAATAAATCATTTAGAAAATTCGAAAATAAATCCCGGAAATTTAGGGGGCTTACATCCTACCCACCTTATAAAAATTTTGTCCTCGAAATTAAAGGTTGGTAGTGGGGTTAAGACATGATAGAAGATTTAGGCAATATTTTAGGCACGATCCAAGAATGACGAGTTTTGCACGATCAAGATAATCAATTCAAAATTGTTCAGGCACGATGAGGGATTTGGCACGATAGAGTCATGATATAAATAAAATCATATGTGAATGATTTCAGAAATAAGTCAAGTCATTAGGGCACGATTTTAGGGGCAAGGTAATACGTATAATTATGATTGTTAAAATCACGATCAAAGGATTTAAGTCGACTTAGTCACGCCAGGTCATCTGGGTACGACTAAACACAATGAGTTCAGATATAAATAGAAAAATTAAATCAGGGTCAAAAGGAGTTTAGGCACGAGTGTTCAAAATCCAAATATGATCAAAATCGAAAGTTATAGCACGAGTGGTAATAGCATTGAAATCCAATTACCATAAGAAATTGTCTCAACACGATCTAAGTTGATCGATTTTGAGTGAATCAGGATTTGGGCAAAATGGAGTACAAGATCATCGGAGTCTGAGCACGAGCATCCAAGGATGGAAATCCAGGTTAGAATTGAATTTAACTCAATTGAGTACGTTCCAGGACATGGATATGATCAGAGATATGACCAAAGTCGATTGGTCGCGATTAAGGGAATATTAGGATTTAACGATATTGAAAACTCAAGGGACGATTCAAAGATATGGAATAAGTCCAATTCCTTTTTGATAGAAAAATCAAAAGACAAGGTTTCATAGGGAAGCCAAGTTAATCATCTCTCTCTGATACTATCAAGTTTATCCGATCATCATTTGTCAGTCATACCTTTAACCCACAAGTCCAAATATGAAAACCACTCTTATACAACTACTACCAGAATTACCCTTCCGCCATGAAATTGGACCTTGTCATGATACCATAGGCCAGATCCTAAATTCCAAAACCCTAATCAAGAAGTACACCCTTCACCAGGACTCCACACTATCCACTTAATCATTCTTAAATCCGAATTCTTTCACCTTGTCCTAAATTGATCAGAACCTCTAATTCAAGTTCGTAAAATCCTTGAACTTGTTCAAATCACGCTCATGGTATTTTTTAAATCTAATACCACTAGGCTTTATAAAACTTATTCTTCCATTACCAATTCAACCTTAATATTTCCATCATCATACACTTTCAAATATCTACCATCTCAATTAATAAATTATACCCATAAAATCTTTTCCCCCTTTTTTTTGATTTAAATTCCTTTTGTTCTCTATCCTCTTACCAATGCCTTGTCCAGTTTCTTACCATCACCACATATAAATAAAAAATATATTCTCCATTATTAAATTCAAACTTCCATCATAACCTCTGTGTGAAATACCTTGAGAAACAATAACCTAAAATTGTCCAAATCCAAAAACGTTTCAATCTCGGATATCCTTGTCAGGTTCTAAACTATATCCACGAAATATAAATTTTCATACCATTAATGTACATCCTATTGTCCTTCTCATTTGAAATCCATGAACTTGCTTTCCAAGTAATTCATCCTCGAAATACCCTAGTAACTCATTTCTAAACCTATAATATCGACCCCTTGGTTTCAATTCCAACTTGAATCATACTTCTATCTCAAAATTCTACACTAGATCCAACGTCTCATATTCCTACCAAGATACCACTTGATAATAAATCCACCTCCCGAACGAGATGATTTACGATACTTTCTTAACCTATACAAGGTGAAAAGATACAAAATATCAAATTACTTCACGGTGTAGTTGACAAGAATGGATAAAAGACAGGTGATCGGTGTAATAAAGACATAATTAATCAAGATGAATGAAGTAATGACAAAATGAGAAAATCATCATATGATGAGAAGAGAAATGACAAAACAAGAAATAATGGTAGGAATTATCCTTGATCAATAGTGTAGGAACGAAATCGTAAAGCAGAATACTCTAGAGGGGGGTGAATAGAGTAGGCAGCGGAATATTGCTAATTAAAAATCTCGTTAGCAGTTAGATCACAGATATAAAAATAATCATAAAGTAAATGACAGAAATAAAAAGTGATCAGAAGGCAAACGCAAACACCGAGATTTATACTAGTTTTTCTCTTGTGAGGACTAGTCCAGTCGGAAGAACTCTACCTTCCAGTTGAATCCACTATTGGAAAATTCTGCAAGTTTTCATTCGAAGTCCTTGCAACTTCTACAGACGCGAGCTTTGATACGAAGAACTCGACCAACTTCAATTGTGAAGAGTTGTATCTTCTATCAAGCCTCTGATTACAACCGCTCTGAAACTTCTAGACCGTACCGCACTGGCAAATCGACTAGAGAATTATAACTGGCTTGGGATTTGAAAATAAAAGCTTTTGAGAACTCTTTGGAGAAAATGTAAGATTTAGAAGAGAAGAGATTGAAAGTGAATTGGTGATTTGAAATGATCGAAATACTTCTCTATTTATAGTTTTTTCAAAGACAGAACTCTGACAAAATTCGGGCAGAATTCGGACAGAACTCTTTGTAACAAACCGTAACTGAAGGGTGACCAAGTTCAAAATCAAATGTTCACTAACGTTCATCTTGGCCGAACTCTGGCCGAGTTCTGCTAGGGTTCTGCCAGTTCATTTTTGAGAAAAATCAATTTGGGTTTTTGAAAAGTCCTTCAGAAGCTTTTTGTAAAAAGGATGTTTTTCAAAAATATAGGTCATTTTTAAAGAGATAGGTCAGTTTTGAAAAACAATTTCGGACAGCCTATTTGCCAATACGACTTAGTGTACAATGTATTCCTAGACTCAATAAAATGAAAAATTACATTGCTTGACGGCAAACGGCTTCAGTCTTGAACATAGTAGATATCCATTGTTGAGCAGTGTCCAAAATGTCGTAGGTAAACATCTGAATTGACTTGCATTTATATCGAGACAGAGTTTGATCAATTATTAAAATCAGGTTTGACCATGGCCAATGGGCCAACAATCTCCCCCATTTTGATAATTGACAAACCTTGCCGATATAACATCTAAGTATGGATCAATTCAAAAATGTGTAATACCAGAGAAAACAAAAATTGTTCATAACCTGCATTCATGAAGATGTTAAATCCTATTTCTCCCCTATTGTCACTTAGCAAAATAATTGCAAAAGAGAAAGCTCCCCCGCAATAAATGCATAAGTAACAAACAGTGAAGAAACACAAGAAATATATATAAAATATTCATCACAGGCATGGTAGAAACAGTAAAAAAATATTGTATAGTCAACACAGGCATGGTTTTTGTCACAGGCAGTTTATATGGAAGCATAAAAAGTAATAATGCTATAATGAAGCTGAAACAAATAAAATGCTGAAATAATAAACTAAGTGAAACATATGCCAAACTAAGGCATAATAAAAACCATGTCTATGAAGAGTCGCAGATAATAACTAAAATAAAGAGTGCTGATAATATCTTAGAATGTCGAAGCATTTCCAAGTAAACATAAGACAAAATATCAGTCTCAATAAGAATAACAACTCAAAAGTCATCATCCACATCATCATCATCATCGGCTGCAGCACCAGCATGTCCAGAAGTACCAGCTCCAGAAGTATGAGGAGTGGCACCAGAAGTACGATACCAATCGTAAGCTTTCCCTGGCTGGAATAGAGAGTGGACCGCCTCATCATCAACGCGGTATCCAGAAACAGAAGGGTCGCGAGGTAGAAAGCTAGATGAGTGACCCGTCTGCGCAAATCTCAGATCGGCGAAGGAGTTGGCAATAGCCTGGAACCGAGTCATGTCACGGAACTCACGTTCCCTGGAAGTGTCAATATAGAATGACTGCAGATCTGATAGGTGTTGATGAATACCCTCAAATGTTATAGGGTAAGAATAAGGAGGACCGGGTGCTGTGGGAGTAGGTACAGAAGGAGCAGGTGCAGTAGGTGGAGGAACAGTGTCAATGCTGTGACGAGAGAGTTTGAGGAACTTGGGTTCAGGGTCAACAGCACAAGTGGATAGGTCAATGTCAAATCTCTGAAAGATGCGAGGAATGATCATCGCATAAGAAAGGTTGTGGTCTCTTCCGCGACATCTACCCATCATCTGAATAATAGGCTTAGGGGCAAATAAAGAAATCCCCTTAAGAATGTGATATAGAGCAGAAAGCTCAAGTGCAGTGACATCATCTTTGGAAGTGGATTTTGGAAGTAGAGTGGAATAGATGATGCGATGTAATTCATAGTTAAACAAGTTTAAGTTATTAGCCTTGAACTTTCCAGGACGAGATTACCTCCGACACATGTTCTCGCGGTCAAAGTGTCCAACACGAAATTACAATAGAATAGTCTAATGGCATTAGTAGCTATAGGAAATTATAAAGAAACAAAGTGTTGTAACCTTAATGCCTCAAAGTAAGGACGATGGTCAGGAAAGATAGTCCATTTAATCGGTAATCCGGTACAGATAGTACGCATAATGAAATCGGCATACCATAATATATATGTATATATATATATATATATATATATATATATATATAAGTAATGGATAGACATAAACAAAGAAAAAGAAAATAAAGCAATCACACCAAGCTGGGCTCAGCCGAGCCCGACCAGGCCCACAGGCCCGGACTTACCCAGCCACAGTTGTGAAACCAGCAGCTCTCGGCTTAACCCCTTCCCCCCATCGAATAGCAGCAGCTCGAGCCTTTAAAACCGCCACAGCCTATATATATTTCGTTAGACAGAGAGATCGGGAGGATTCTCTAAACCCTAACCCACGCCACGCCAACCCCCTCCCCTGGGCGCACCCCCACGCGTGCGCGTGCCGCCGCCGACCGGCCAGGCCGCCGCGGATAGCGCACGTAACAGAACGGACGCAACAGCAACGAAGGCAACCGACGGCCCTACTTCGCGGCATTGTTTCTCGACGATCGTTCAATAGTTTCGCGAACTACTTTCTCGGGTATGTCCCCAACCCATACGAGTTTATCTCCTCTCAATCAGATCGAATCTATATGCTTTATATTGGCCAGATGATCGATTCAAAGTTTGAGAAAAACTGGTCAAAAAAATAGAACATGAATCCAGTCCCAATGCCCTGTTTGGAAGGCCGTTTCTGGTCGATCCAGTGCGAATCCTTGGAACCTATTTAAAGGCACCTATAGACAACCTAACCAGCCTTTAAAACCTGTTTATAGATTATTTTTATAGTCAGTAGATGCTAAGATAAATCGACTAGAAAATCGAGAAAAAACTGTTAAAACTGTTTTTCAAAAATAAGAAATTCATCGATACGACGTGCGTCCCGCCAATCCGGGCGACGTGGTCGCGAACCGAAAGCATCGAAAGCTGCGTATCGATTTCGTGGACGTGTGGGCTTTGACGGAATTTAAATTGGTCGCGTGTGCGCGACGAATTTGATGCGTATCCGTCGAAATTCACCGTATCGGCCCCTGTTCAAATTTCCTAATTACTTTACGTACGCTCGTCAGATCGAGAAAAAACTTGCACCAACATGACCGTATCGTTTTTCTGGTCCTATATGCCAATTTTGGTCCAATTCTGAGACAGTTGAATCGGACCGCCGTTTTGCGGGCCCTACGGTCCCACTCAACGGACGATTTTGTGCACGGCCTGCCGAAATCCTACTTTGGACATACGTTTGGGTTCATATTGGAAAACCAGACCTGTTGACATATAGTTTGACGACTTTAGAGACCGTTGACTCTAGCACGCTTTTCGATACAAAGCGGGTCAAACGACGAACACCATTTTTGTTCGAAATTACCGTTTTGCCCCTGTGTCCAGAATTGGACTTAAGGACAGGCAATCCTAGCTAATTTGACTATTCTAAGAATGTTGGCGATGTCTGTTTCAGCTTTCGGAGACATTTGTGGATTTTGGACTTTATAGCGTACCAGTTGACGGTATCTTATTGGTTCTTCGTGCTACCACCAGGCAAGTATGCCTTGCCTTCCTCTACAGTTTATTTTTATGCTTATAGTACACCTATTGTAGTATGTTATCTTTAGTTACCTTAGTGGTTATAGATTTATATGATACCGCGTTTACCAGTTTATTATCTTGCTTGTATATCAGTATTTCATGACTTAATAGTGTAGTTATACCATGCTTGTTTACGTCATGGATCATGCTAGAGTTGTCCTTACCTGTGTCATGACTGAGTTGTATCGTGTCTTCACCTATACCTTGACTGAGTCGTGTCTGCAAGTATGTGTGAGTGAACTGATATTCCTTTGTCTTTCCCATAACCTGCGAGTCCACTCACGGGACGAGGGTTGTCCGTTTGCACCTGCGAGTCCACACACGGGGTGAGGGTGACTTGTCTTAAAACTGACCCGCGAGTCCACATTCGGGGCGAGGGTTGGTATTCCATTGATCTTCCAGTAGTTCATTTATGCATACTTGATCCCGTATCCTTATTCATAGCTACCCGTCAGTAGCCACATGTCAGTCTCATGTCTAGTTCCTGTTTATACCCTGGTTATATTATTGCATGATTAGACTGTTAGATAGGCATGTTTTATGTATCTTGCTATGTCCCCTGAGGACCTGATGATCTCTTCAGGTTTAGCGACTACATGGAGTTAGTTAGCAGAGCAGGATGGTAGAGGATTGCGATGTATGATACAGGTATTTGCTTGTGATATTTTTATTATCTTCTCATGCTTTATATTCCATACCATTATATACTCTGCTTATTTATAGACTCATATCATTCTTAGAGTCTAATCGAAAAATATGCTAATGGGCTGCAGACCATGACCCATAATTGTTCATTCTTGTTTATATGATTCCTGTGGATTGAGATATAGTTTAGATTAGACATGATACCCTACTCTGGACAGCTCACGAGCTCGCATCCGAAAACCGGGTGCGGGTCGTGACACATAAGCAAACACTAAACATAATGTCTGGTCGACTAGCAGTTAAATATAGCAAGCTACCGATCATACCTTGATACTTACGTATGTCGACGGGTTTGCCATGTTCATCAATATTAAGCTTGGTTGAAGTCACCATTGGAGTGCTAAGTGGCTTTGCTGCTTCTATGTCGAACTTCTTTAATAGATCCTTTGTGTATTTTGCTTGATTTATGAACGTCCCATTGTTGGTTTATTTGATTTGCAGTCCGAGAAAGAATTTCAGCTCTCCTATCATGCTCATCTCAAACTCATTCTGCATACACTTTGAAAATTCTTGACAAAGAGATTTATCAGTAGATCCAAAGATAATATCATCTACATAGACTTGAATCAAAAGAATATTGTTATTCAAAGATTTTATAAACAAAGTAGTGTCAACCTTTCCCTTTGAAAAACCGTTATCAAGTAGAAAATAGCTTAGACGATCGTACCAAGCACGAGGGGCTTGTTTCAAACCGTATAAGGCTTTTTTCAACTTGAAAACATATTCAGGAAATTTAAAATCAGTAAAACCGGGTGGTTGAGCTACATAAACCTCTTCTTTTATAAAATCATTTAAAAATGCGCTTTTGACATCCATTTGAAATAACTTAATATTATGAAAACATGCAAATGTACATAACATGTGAATGGATTCTAATCTCGCAACTGGGGCATAAGTCTCATCGTAGTCGATACCTTCTTCTTGATTGTATCCTTGAGCTACGAGTCGAGCCTTATTACGAGTCACTAAACCATTCTCGTTCAGTTTGTTTTAGAATACCCATCGGGTGCCAATGACCGGATGATCAATGGGCTTAGGAACAAGTTCCCAAACTTGATTCCGTTTGAATTGGTTTAATTTCTCTTGCATAGCATCTAACCAAAAATTATCATTACATGCTTCATCAATGTTTTTGGGTTCAAACTGCGAGACAAAAGTAACACAAGAAGCTATATCTTTATTCGATGAACGAGTACTTACACCCTTGGTAATCTCACAAATTACCAAGTCCTTTGGATGATTAGCTAAGAATCTCATCTCTTTTGGTGTAGTCTCAAGATTGCTAGTTCCGGCTTCTTTGCTTGGAGGTTCATCTGATGCCTGATGTGATGGTTTTGCATCTTTGTGTGAAGGTTTTGTAGTAGCTGTACTTGGTGTGATTATGTCTTCATTGTCATCATCGTCTAAGTGTTGATTTAGCTCATCAAACTTGACATTGATAGATTCTTCGATGATCATGGTTCTTTTGTTGAAGACTCTGTATCCTTTGTTCTTTGCTGCATAACCTAAAAATATACCTTCATCGGCCTTTTTATCAAATTTACTCAAACTATCTTTAGTATTAAGAATAAAACATTTACAACCAAAGATCTTAAAATATGAAACATTTGGTGTTCTATCAAACCATAGTTCATAGGGAGTCTTCTTCGATATAGGTCGAATTAGAACCCTATTGAGAATATAGCATGCTGTATTTACAGCTTTAGCCCATAAGTATCTAGGTAGACTAAACTGGTTTAACATTACTCTAGCCATTTCAGATAGAGTTCTGATCTTACGTACCACAACTCCATTTTTTTGCGGAGTCCTAGGGCAAGAGAATTCATGCAGATAACCGTGTGTGTCACAAAATTGCTTGAATTCTGCATTCTCAAATTCGTCGCCATGATCACTACGAATGCGAGTAATCATGAACCCTTTTTCATTCTGTACTTTCTTGCAAAAGGTGACGAATTCTGATAATGCATCGTTCTTGCGTGCAAGAAAGTAAACCCATGTATATCTAGAAAAATCGTCTACAATGACAAATGCATATAGCTTACCACGTAGACTAGCAATTCTACTTGGTCCAAGTAAGTTCATATGCAACAGTTGTAAAGGTCTAGTGGTACTTACAGCGTTCTTGGATTTGAATATGAATTTGGTAGCTTTGTTTTTTTCACATTCACTACATACCGTATCCTTCTTGAAAGAAATATCCGGTAAGTCGCGTACCAACTTCTTTGTAGATAGTCTTAAAATTGTGTCCATGTTTGCATGACCGAGTCTCATATGCCATAGTTGACTCTCAATGCTTTTGGCCATCAAATATCTACCTGCTTTGTTAGCATCTTCTAACAAATAGAAAATATATATATTGTCTTCCCTAATACCTTCAAATATAGTACTACCAGTTGAACTATTAACTATAGTACATTTATCTTTTACAAAGTTAATACCATAACCGTGATTAGCTAAATAGCTTATGCTGAGCAGATTATGTTTTAACTCGGTAACTAGACAAACATCTTTAATCACTGGATAGGGAGCCTTACCAATGTCACCGATACCGATTATGTATCCTCTTAGATTATTACCGAAGGAGACGTATCCTTCTTTATTCCTCTTCGACAGTGTTGCGAATAATGAAGCGTCACCGGTCATGTGCCGTGAGCAACTGCTGTCGAGGATCCATTTGCTCCTAGCATGTGAAGGGAGTCCCACCTACAAAATAATTTGCAGATGAAACTCTTGGTACCCATTTCTTGTAGGGTCCTGACTGGTTAGTTTTTGGTATCCATGCATAAACACTTAAATCTACTAACTTTCTGATTCTACATGCAGAAGATATATGACCAATGAGGCCACAATTATGACATTTAGCATGTTGAGTGTTGAAAGTAGTGTGAGGTGCATGATTGGTAGGTTTTGGTTTTCTAGTATAGAAGAATGCATGCCTATTAGTCTTCTTGGGCATAGTTTTGGTATGCTTTGGTCTGACAGTATTGGGCGTGTTCCGATGATTCGGTAATTGACACGTGTTAGAATAGGAAGCAACAACTCCAGGCCGTTTTCCTAAACTAATTTCCAACTTTTTGGAAGTGTCATACAATCTAGTATAGTCAGATGTGAGTGATTCTAATCTGACCTGTGCACACTGGAGACTCTTTCTCTCCTTAGATAGGTCTTCCTTTAACTGGATAATAGTTTGGTCTTTTTCTTCGGATAGCTTAACAGTCTCGTGTAACAACAACTTAATAGATGAAAGCTCACCAAACTCATTTGAAGATTCATTATCTCTAACATGATCTAGTAGGTAGGTAAGTCTTCCTATTTCACCTTTGTACTCTTTGAGTACCTTCTTAGAGGTTTCATATTTACCACGCAGTTTCCTGTAATCATCTAACAGTTCACTGAAAGCCTCTCCTAGTTGTTCAAAGGTGAAATCATCATAAGGATCAAATAGAGGATTAGTGATTACTTGATCGCAAGCCATCAAGCACACATTTGCAGCGTCATCTGATTGTTCATCTTCTGAGTCGCTGGCTTCACTTTCATGCCATATGCTTGTGTTGGCATACTTTCTTGATGTAGATTTCTTTAGATAGCCTTTGTCATATTTGCTGTTTTTCTTTGATGATGATGCTGTTGGACAGTCTTTCTTCATGTGTCCTTTCTTCTTGCATCCATAGCAAATAGGATCTTCCTCGTTGTTGTTGTTGTTGATGTCTTTTGTTCTCCTCTTAAATCTCATTAACTTCTTGAATTTTCTTACCAGAAGAGGTTGATCTTCAGAGTCGGAGTCGCTGTCATCAGAATCATCTTCGATGGTTCTTCTATGTTGAGCCTTGAGAGTGATCGTCTTCTCTGACTTCTCCTTTGGTGTAGCATCTTCAAAGTCTTGAAGTTCTAACTCGTGAGTGAGTAGCTTACCCATGAGTGTTTCTGGAGACATTGTTGAGAGGTCATTCCCTTCAATGATTGCACTAGCCTTTGGAATCCAGTTCTTTGTAAGGGCTCGTAGAAGTTTGCGAATCTTCTCATGGTTACTGTAATCCTTGCCTAGTGAAGACAGAGGATTTACAATATCCAAGAATCTTGTAAACATCTGAGTGACTGATTCACTTGGCTTCATTTTGAACGCCTCGTACTCCTGAGTAAGTCTGCTGATCTTTGACTCCTTGACTTATGTTGTTCCTTCGTGGGTTACTTCAAAAAGTTTCCACACTTCGTTTGATGTTGTGCAAGTAGACACCCTGTTGAATTTAGTTCTGTCTAAAGTACAAAATAAAGCGTTAATAGCACGTGCGTCAAGACTGGCCCTTTTCTTTTCTTCCTATGTATATTTGTCATGGGGTTTTTCAACTAAAATACCATCAACATTTATACGAGGGGGCTTTTTATAGCCATCAATAACTACAGGCCATAAGTCAAAATCAAAAGATTTCAGAAAGAAAGTCATACGTGATTTCCAATAGGTGTAATTTGTGTCGTCAAACAGTGGAGGTCTGTTTGTGGCTTGGCCTTCACTTGTGAATTTTACAGTTGCCATGTGTAATACTGTGATCTATATAACAATTGAATATAACTGCAATTTTACCTTGCTTTACCTGTATAACCCACTTTGATACCAATTGTAGGAACAATTGGGATCAGAATATAATACCTCTAGATGGAGAGCCTACTCTGATACCAATTGTAGGAACGAAATTGTAAAGCAGAATACTCTAGAGGGGGGTGAATAGAGTAGGCAGCGGAATATTGCTAATTAAAAATCTAGTTAGCACTTAGATCACAGATATAAAAATAATCATAAAGTAAATGACAGAAATAAAAAGTGATCAGAAGGCAAACGCAAATACCGAGATTTATACTAGTTTTTCTCTTGTGAGGACTAGTCCAGTCGGAAGAACTCTAGCTTCTAGTTGAATCCACTATTGGAAAATTCTGCAAGTTTTCATTCGAAGTCCTTGCAACTTCTACAGACGCAAGCTTTGATACGAAGAACTCGACCAACTTCAATTGTGAAGAGTTGTATCTTCTATCAAGCCTCTGATTACAACCGCTCTGAAACTTCTAGACCGTACCGCACTGGCAAATCGACTAGAGGATTGTAACTGGCTTGGGATTTGAAAATAAAAGCTTTTGAGAACTCTTTGGAGAAAATGTAAGATTTAGAAGAGAAGAGATTGAAAGTGAATTGGTGATTTGAAATGATCGAAATACTTCTCTATTTATAGTTTTTTCAAAGACAGAACTCTGGCAAAATTCGGACAGAATTCGGACAAAACTCTTTGTAACAAACCGCAACTGAAGGGTGACCAAGTTCAAAATCAAACGTTCATTAACGTTCATCTTGGCCGAACTCTGGCCGAGTTCTGCTAGGGTTCTGCCTGTTCATTTTTGAGAAAAATCAATTTGGGTTTTTGAAAAGTCCTTCAGAAGCTTTTTGTAAAAAGGATGTTTTTCAAAAATATAGGTCATTTTTAAAGAGATAGGTCAGTTTTGAAAAACAATTTCGGACAGCCTATTTGCCAATACGACTTGGTGTACAATGTATTCCTAGACTCAATAAAATGAAAAATTGCATTGCTTGACGGCAAACGGCTTCAGTCTTGAACATAGTAGATATCCATTGTTGAGCAGTGTCCAAAACGTCGTAGGTAAACATCTGAATTGACTTGCATTTATATCGAGACAGAGTTTGATCAATTATTAAAATCAGGTTTGACCATGGCCAATGGGCCAACAAATAGGTCAAAAGAAGTGAATCAATGTAAGATATGACCTGATAACCATACACGTCTATCCAAAATTATGTTGCCAGAATTTACGCCACGCCAGTAAACATAGCTGCAATAAACGATAGAGTCCATAACTAAGGTATACACCCCATAATTATGTCATTTAGATTCCTTACCACGCCAACCGGTATGGCTGCAAGAGAATCTAGTTGCCATAACTAGGATAGTATATCCAAAATCAGGCTCCATGTCCTTGTCAGGCTAGCTAATATGACTGCGATAAATTCTAAACTCCATAAATAAAGTAGACATTTATCGTTCTCATCGTCCTCATCAAATATGTTTATCAGAATATCTTAACTCAATCCAGAGAAACTTATCTTCAAACAGAATCAAAATTGAAGTCAACAACGAACATCAAGATTCAAAATTTTCAACAATGAATCAAGGATAAGTAGATAGAAACTAGTGGAAACAGTTCCCGAGGTAGAGTTTAGAAAAAAATTCTCAGGAGATGTCCAAAGGTACTATCTAGGTCAAGATAAAGGAAATCATTGGAATATAAGCTAAAACAATCTCAACCTGATATGAGACTGGCAAATCATATTCTCGTCTCAACCTAGAAGATATATAAGTTCAACTTATACCTTCCCTCTGGGGTCCACAAACTCATTCCAGAAAGAATAAACTTGATAACGGACATATATTTCAGAAATCAGGACGGACAGAGACAAATGGAAAAAGTTTCGAAATGTTCAAAATAAGATTCCCAGGAGTCATCCCTAGAATCTACCAAGAGTTCCTAATATGTGACTGAGTACCAAATCCTAAAATATACCATGACTCAATCTTAATCCTAGGGCAGGCTCGCAGTAGTACAAATAAGCTCAAGTACTACCACGACTTTGCATCAATTACAAAGACTGACCTGCATGGGCCACCACAAAAACGTGTTACGACCCGCACCCGGATATACAGATATGGATACGTGGGCTACGTCCAGCCTACGCAGCAGTATCGGCGGTAGAACGCTGTTTAGTACCCAATAAATATACAATACATCTAGAAGGTCCATGAACTACAAATATACTCAATCACAACCCAACATCTAAAGAAGATAAGACAGGAAAGATAACTAAGGCACAAGAACAAGTAGAAACTACTAGAAGGAATCATAAGACAGGAAAATAAAGAAGAAAAAACAAGACAAACTAAGGATAACTACCAGGCAACTGACATAGAAGAATAGTGAGATCCACCTCAGCTAGCAACATCATGAAGTCCAATAATGGCATAACAACTCCTAAAATATTATCAACGTATCCAGTCAGGATGGGAACGAGTACATAGACTAACAACAGTTTCATAGTATTGACAAATGCTATAAGAGACAATCATAATGGAATACAAGATGATATATCAAGACTGTAAGTGAAATAGGATATATAAACTGGAAATCGTGTCAAGGTGAATCATACAGGAAAGTAAGCTGAACTGTAATATGTAACTGATGTAATAAATGTAAAATATGCCTCGAATATTATAGCATAATGTGATCGGTATGGGTCAAGATTAGGCTTCCAGCCGACCGGCTACAAGTACGTGGACTCGTCCCGGTCGGGATGGCTAGCTATAGAACAAGTAGTAGCACAGGTCAGGCTATACCCATCGTGAGGTGAGGGTATAGCTATGATACAAGTAGTAACTCAAGGTGGGCATTGATCACACTATCTATAACCATTCTCCGAATAGTATACAGATCCGGACATAGCACGTCATGGCACGAGATTCCCTAAGAAGGTAGCTACTCCTTCTCAGGAATCGGTGTCAATACTAGTACAAGAACAAGATCGAGCAAGTACCAGTATCCCAAAAAAATCCAAGAATGACATCTCATGACAGGAATTCGGTATATACTAGTCCGTGTACCATCGTGACGAAAATCAAGTAAAATACTATAACTGAATCACATACAGAAAATATCAAGACAAGGAACTACTATCAGAGAATGTACTCGTCTGCGGTCCTGAGCTGTCAAAGGGGGTCGATGCTCAGAGTGAAGCCACAGACCTAAAGATAAGATATATATAAGCTAATTAGGGTTCAACAGTGTTAGGCTTGATTCTATATATAAGCTACGTAATCTAGGTCAAACTCAGTCAACTAAGTCAAACTAGGTCACACTGAGTCACAATAGGTCAAACTGGGTCAAAGGTTGACTTACAGTTGACTTTTGGTCAACTGGTCAACTCTAGTCAACTCTTGTCAACTCTAGTCTAATATTGACTAACAGTTGACTTTTGGTCAACTGGTCAACTTCGGTCAAGTTCTAGTCAATTTTAGGCTACGGTTGACTTTCGGTTGACTTTTGGTCAAAATAGTCAACTGTGGTCAACCAAGGTCAAAACTAGTCTAACCTAGGTCAATGTTGACTCTACTTCGACGTTCAGTAAAAGTAGTTAACCATGGTCAAACAGGGTCAAAGCTAGTCTCTATAAACATCTACAAGGTAAACATATCAATTTCAGTGATGGTGAAATCACTGAAATCGATGGATCTCAAAATACAACAAAAGAGAAAGATTATAATAATAGGGTGAAAACCTAGAGATGTTGTCGGATGGTGAAACAACTATCATCAACGTGTCCAGAATGGTCAAATTAGCTAGGATAGCCTATCCATAAGTCCAATTTGGACACATGGTCAAAATGGTGTCTGCGTCGGACCCACTTTGTATCGAAAATGTGCCAAAATAAAAGTGCACTAAACCTAACAAATTATATGTCCACGAATCCAGAATGACGATACGAACCCAACGGTATATCCAGAATTGGATTCCGTTGACCCGATCTCAAATTGGTCCGTTGACCCGGATATTGGAATCCAATTTGCACGGAAAAGCGTGTCGGAGCCAATATTTTCAAAACTTAGCAAATTATATGTCAACAAGTCCATAATGACGATAGGAACTCAACGGTATGTCTAGAATTGGATTTCGATGAGCCGATCTCAAAATGACCCGTTGACCCGGATATTGGTATCCGACATGCACCAAAATGCGTGCCGGAACCAATGTCCACTAAAACCTAGCAATTTATATGTCAAAGAATCCAAAATGACGATACGAACTCAATGGTATATCCAAAATTGGATTTCGATGAACCGACATCAAAATGTCCTGTTGATCCGGACTGTGGGGCCCACTTTGCACCGCAATGCGTGTCAGGGCCCACATCCTCCAAATCTAACAAACTTTATATGAAAATGTGCCAGAATGACGCAACGAGTCTACTGGTGGTGTCAGAAATTGAATCCGAAGTCCCGGTTTTAAAATTAGGATTTTACAACTTAGAAATTACGAATTCGGACGGCCAACTTTGGCGTCGAATTCAACCAACCAAACGTGCTCACAATGAAACGAAACTTAAGGGACAGGAAGAGGGTTATACCAGCTACGCAGAGGAACTGGTGACACGTCAGACGGAGCTGCGACAGCGGATTTACGAGCTGACGAAGTCGGCTCCCTAAAACTGTCCAAAAATAACACAATTTAAAGCGTCAACTTTGTGGTCGGTTTTGATGTATCAAACGACGAAATTAATGGACGAAAATTTAGGGGAGTGAAGAGCTATATACCGAGATTCAGACGGAGTGAAAAAATCGTCGATCCAACGGTCGGATCTCCCAGAAAATACGCACAAAGTCGTTGTCCCGAACGCGAATTCTGTGTTCCGTTCCCGCGCACGTCACGACGGGATCTCGTACAAAACGCACGGATCGCCTAGACGGTGCATCGGGGAGGCAGGAAGAGGCCAAAGGGGTGCTCGTCGGGGTTGCACGGCCACGCTGTGGCGCACGGTGGTGCGTGGCCACATCGCGACGAACTGCAGGTTGCTGTTGCCGCTACTGCAGGCTGCTGCTGCCGTTGGCCATACGGCGACGCTGCGACAGCAGTTGCCGACGGTGGCTGAGGCCCAGCAGTGGAGGTGGCGTGCGGTGGCTGAGGGCTGCGGTGTTGGTATGATTAATGGTGATGGTGGTGGTGAGGGGAAGGTGATGGTGAGAGTGATGATGAGGAAGAAGAAGAAGAAGAAGAAGAGAAGGAGGGGGTGCTGTCGACAGAGAGGGGAGGGTGGTTTGTGTGTTGTGTTAGAGGAGAGAGAGAAAGATATATATGTTATAAAGAGAGAGAGAAAGAGATTTTTAGAAAAAGAGAGAAAGAGAAACAGAAAGTTAAGAGAGAGAGGTCAGTTAGAGGGGGTGTGTATAGGAACCCTAGAGGGGGGTGAATAGGGTTAAGCTAACTAATCAAGCACTTAGCACAAGCTAATTGGCAATTTAAAAATATAAGTGCAAGAGAAGAAGCAAACACAATACCGACACCCGATATATCCTGGTATCCTCCTAAGAGGCAGTCCAGTCCCGAAACTCTCTCCGGCTTTAATCCACTATTTGAGCAAATAGTTACACACGAGTTTGGATCCGAAGAACTCGCCAACTTCTTACACAAGAGCTTTAATCCGAAGGGCTCTCCGACTTCAACCGAGAGTTTGGATACGAAGACTCCCCAACTTCAACCGAGAGTTTGGATACGAAGACTCTCCAACTTCAACCGAGAGTTTGGATACGAAGACTCTCCAACTTCAACCTTTCACAATAGGTTTTGATCTCCTTATACAATAGGATGAAGGTCTCACTTTTCAACTCAATAACTCTAACACAATTTGTGGATGGCAAATGAAAGCTTTGTAGAGTTGTATGTGGATAAGCTTTGGTGGTTTAGGAATTTTTAGGCTCAAAAGCATCAACCTTGAATGAAGGGGTTCAAGGCTATTTATAACCAAAGCTTGAAAAGAAGCCAAAGGCAACTTTTCAGTCACGAACCGGCATACCGTCGGTATGATCCGGCATACCGGCGGTATACCGGTCTGGGTTAGCAACGACTAGAAATATAGCCGTTGGGATCATTTAATGCTGGAAATCCGACCGTTGGAATTTCAACGTTACTGAACCGGTATACCGTCGGTATGATCCGGTATACCGTCGGTATGCCGATTTTGTGGACAGAAACTTTCTGTGAACAAAAATCGGTATACCGCCGGTATGCACCGGTATACCGCCGGTATGCCGGTTTGCATCCAAAAATGATCCTGGGCTGGTTTCTACCCTAGCTTTCGATTTTGCCATCCATTTCTTGTGTTTACAATTATTCCTAAGACTCATTACAGACTCCAGATATACTGTAGCAGGTGCAGGCTTCTTCAGAGTCTTGAAATGATGATGGCATGGCTTGGCTTCTTTCTTTGATAGGTGCTGACTTTTTCCCTTGGCGGCAGCTGTCCAAAGATATCCAGTTTGTAAAAACTGAATACCTTTCAGAGATGTCGTCGGGTGGTTCAGAGATGTCGTCGGATGGTTCAGAGAAATCTTGTGGGATCCGTCGTCTTTGGCCCACCTTTATTTCTTCATTGCATATGTCCATATTGATCTTACTTATTGCTTTTCTGCATGTACATGTTAGACGAACAAAGCAATATACATAGTAGCAAGTATGATAAGTTTAATGCACATTAGGACAATGCTGAGTTTAAGTATAGGTGCTACGGTGATAGCATAAAAGTTAGTGATAACATAATGATTAAACTTAGTTGAATGACCACAATCAAAAACATAGTTTTGATTTTGCAACCCGATTAAATTTAAGATGGATAAGCTCATATCACTAATATGTAAACCAATAGACACATATCACCAAAGGTATAAGAATAAGTAGAAATGGTATAGTGATAGTGTAAAGATTAGTGATAATGAAATGCTAAACTTAACATATTAACCATATTCAAAAACATGATACAATCATTGGGCCAACAGTGTGCTGGTGATGGGGAGTGGGGTGTGTGTGTGTATAAGAGAGGGAGTGTGATGTGAGGTGAGAGAGTGTGAGTTATATATATATTATGTATATATTTGAATGGAGAGAGAGAAATAGATATTTGATAAAGTAGAGAGAGAAAGATATTTGTATAGAGATATTTTAAATAAGGGGGGTAGTCATGTTAGGGATCAAATAAAATCTGCTTGGGCGTTGGATCCAGTTCGGTCAAGTTTGGACAAGATTGGGGCCAAGATTTAATTAAAATAATAATTTAAACCAATTAAAATCATGGATGAAATGGGAGCACAAGGGAGATCAATCTGGTGGCACGCAAGTAGCACGTGCATAGTAGACTCAAAACAGGCCAGAGCCATGTATTGGGTCGACTGGATTGGACCGATGTCGGGCCCGAAAATTAAATTGAAAGTTAAATCACAAATTACGACAGACGGTAAATTGGTCTAATTTGACCCGAAAGTTGCGCGAAGCAAATGGAGCACAAGGGAACAAGTTCGAGTGGGACACGCTATATCAACATGAAGATAATCTCGTCTACTACAAACTTCAAGAAAAAAGTTTCCAGAGAGTGGCATCCCTGATGCTCTAGAAATCCAAGTCACGGTAAAGAGCATTTGATTATCAAAATTAATTAAATCAAAATGAATTATCGATATTAAATCATTTAGAAAATTTGAAAATAAATCCCGGAAATTCAGGGAGCTTACACTAGCTATCTACTCCAACCTCTACTGTGTTTCCTCTAGGCTAGCAGGTAACCTCCAAGCTATCTGTAAAATTTATCAACAGGTCCAGTCAGGACAGGAGCGAGTACAGTACATCTCAACAAGTCATAACAGGTTAGGAAATATAATCATGCTAGAGAGTAAGATACATGAAACTGAAAGAATAATATGATGCAAAAAGAGAGAGACTGTAAGTAAATAGCTACAATATTTAAGAGAACTAACAGTGCTAGTGATTTAGAGTACAAGACGGTTATGTAAACGGCACGATGTTGTACACGAGTAATCTACAGAGGTTGTACACGAGTAATCTACAAGATTGAATACATAACCACTTCTACTCCCCCGTCCCCAATCAATACACAAGGATCCAGTCAAGTTATGTTATTGCACACGATGAGGAATATACACAAAGATCATGTGAGCACATGAGAGTACACGATTTCACACGATTTATGCACGAAAGTCATGAATACAAGGAGTACACGATGCTCACGATAAAGTACACGAACATGAATACCCGATGTACCCGCTAAGGGGATAATATCGCACGACAAGTTCCATATAGTACTAATCCGTGTTACCAACGTGTCAGCATCAAGTAAAGTAATCTAAAGCAGGAAATATAATCCTAAACAAGATATAAAATGATCAGAGAATGTACTCGCCTCATAACCTGAACAGCTGATAGGTATAGAGGTCCAAACCGAAGCCACAGAGTCCTATTTAGAGCAACACAGGTTACAAGGTGTTCAAGTTGTAATAAATAAATTTCTACAAGCAATCTATATTATTCTAGGCTCTTCTAAGTCAAGTCAACTCTAGGTCAACTCTGGTCAACAATCTAGTCAAACTAGGTCAAGTGTTGACTTACAGTTGACTTTTGGTCAACTGGTCAAATCTGGTCAAACAGGGTCAATTCTAGTCTAATTATTTAGATATAAAGTGTACTTCGTTATTCGTATGTCGAAATTTATGACATGCAAATCGAGATAAGATGATCAACAGTAAGGTTAATAATCTTATTATAGTAATCCACGTATCCATTTTGTCAATTTCAGCGATGTGAGATCACTGGAATTGACTGATCTCAATTTCGTTGTACTAATCCCGAAATACGAACATTATAAGAATTAATTATAATAAAAGGTGATACATAGAGAAAGTATCTACAAATATTGTCAGATGATGAATTAAATATTGCCAACGTGTCCAGAATGGTCAAATTAGCTAGGATAGCCTATCCATCGGTCCAGTTTGGATACAAGGGCAAAAAGGTAATTTCGGGTCAAAACGGTATCCGCGTCGGAGCCGTTTTGCACCAAAAACGTGCAAGTAATCAAGTCTACAAAATATAACAAATTATATGTCCACGAGTCCAAAATGGCAATATGAACCCAACGGTATATCCGAAATTGGATTCCGTTGACCCGATCTCAATTGGTCCGTTGACCAGAACATTGAAATTCCGATTTGCACGAAAATGAATGTCGGAGCCAATGTTCTCAAAACTCAGCAAATGATATGTCAACGAGTCCAGAATGACGATACGAACTCAACGGTATATCCAGAATTAGATTCAGATGAGCCGACGTCAAAAAATTCTGTTGACACGGACTGTGGGGCCCGCTTTGTACCGAAATACGTGCAAGAGTCCACGTCCTCCAAATCTAACAAATTATATATGAATCCGTGCCAGAATGATGCCACGAGTCTACTGGTGGTGTCAGAAATGATATCTAGAGTCCTGAGTTCAAAATGGACTTTTTCAAGTTGGAAATTACAAATTCGGACGGCCAACTTTGGTGTCAAATTCAACAAATCAAACAAGCTCACAATGAAACGAAACTGGAGGGGTAGGAAGAGGGTTATACCAGCTACGCATAGGAACTGGTAGCACGCCAAATGGAGCTGCGGTGGAGGAGGTACAAGCCGACGAAGTTGGCTCCGTAAAACTGTCCAAAAATAGTACAATTTAAACGGTCAACTTGGTAGCCGGTTTTGATGTATCAAACGATAAAATCAAGGGACGAAACTTGAGGGGAGTGAAGATGGTTATACCGAGATTGTGACGGAGCAAAGAAGTCATCGATCCAACGGTCGGATTGTCCAGAAAATTGGCACAAATCTGCTGCGATAAGGCGCACAATCAGACTTCGATTCCGTGCGCGTCACGGAGGGATTTCGTACGAAACGCACGAATCGACTTTGCTGTGCGTCAGGGAGAAGGAGGGCAGCGAGAGGAAGCTCGCAGAAGTTCGCCCAGCCAGGGGGGGCGGCCACGGCGGTGGCGGCCGGCGGCAGCGCCTGAACGTGCGGCTGAACCGCCATTTCCGGCCGGCTGCTGTGTAGTAGTAGCTGCTGCTCGCTACTGTTGTGGGGGTTGTACTGCCTGGCACGGCGACACAGCTACGGTACGGCTAAGGCGCAACGAGGGTGGTGGTGTGCTGGATGTGGTGGTGGTGGTGGTTTAAGTGGTGGTGGTGATGGTCGAAGTGGTGGTGGTGATGGTCGAAGTGGTGGTGTTAATGGTGATGAAGAATGGAGAAGGAAAATGTATTGTCGGCCGTGGGAGGAGGAGCTCGGGTTACTGGTGGTGGCGCTCGGCCAGGAAGGGGGAGGGGGTCGGCCATAGGGTCGGTTAAACGTAAAGGGCTGCTGCTGTGAAAATTTTAAGAAAGAGAGAGAGAAAGAGGTGAGTGAGAGAGAGAGAGAGATATGTGTTGTGAGTGTGTTATAATAAATGAGAGAGGAAGAGAGAGGGATGTATTCTCCACCTAGAATTTAGGGCCAACCAATGTGTTGGGGGGATGTTGGTGTGTTGCCATATAGGAATGAAGGGCTAGGATTAAATATGAGTGGAATGAAGGGTGGGAATTAAATAGGAGATTACATTTTATTTTAGGGATTTAAATCGATGGAATATACATTAAATATTGAAGTGGAAAAAAACTAGGTATTTAATATTTTTCAAGGGCAAGAAGAGTGAGGGTGTCATGAGAGAGGGTAACCCGAAGCTTGGACTGGGTTCGGTTGAGCCGGATCGGGTCAAAATCGGACATGGTGCAATAATTGAATTTAAATAGGTGTTTATGATCATGGATAAATAAGTAGCATGTGGGAGCTCAAATAAATGGGACACAAGTATCATGCGAGTAGTAGGCTTCATGTGGGCCATGTCCATATTTGGGGTTGACAGGTTTGGGTCGATGTCGGGTCCCAAAATTAAATTGGAAGTCCGGTCACATATTGCGGTAGAAAATTAATTGGCCTAAATTGACCCAAAAGTTGTACAAAGCAAATAAAGCATAAGATGGTGTGTCTGATTGGGACACGAATGTCATGGATGAAGAGTGTCTCGAGTAGATCATACATGAGGAGTTGGTTTCAAGAAACTGACTAGTCTGGTGCTCCTAAATTAAAAGTCATGGTAACGTGCATATGATGATCATGGAAAAGAGTGGGAAATCAATTAATAATTAATCAACGATCAAATGGTCTAAATCGACCCGAAGTTGTACGAAGCAAAAAGAGTACAAGGGAACAAGTTTGAGTAAAACATTATATACCAAAATGAAGGTAATCCTGTCCACTACAAAACTCATGAAGAAAGTTTCCAGAGATGAACATCCCTGACATTCCAAATATCAAAGGCACGGAAAAGTACATTTAAAGATAAAATAAACATAATAAATTATTTATTGAAACTAATTCAATCAGAAAAATAAAAAAAATCAACCCAAAATTTACGGTGCTCACAATTACCACCCCCAGCACCTGACTGACTGGGAGCAGCTTGGACTGGTATAGAAGCAACCTGAGGAGGAGGTACTTCCAGACTAACATTAACTGGTACCGAAGATGCTATGAACTCATGATTTGTAGCAGAATTTATAACCGGTGGCACTGTATGTTGGGCCACGATTATAGTGTGCATACTTGTGACCATTTCAGCCATGGTCTTCAATTTATCTTCCGGTACAGCAATTCGTTGCTCCTGACTGGCTGAAGTAGAGGCATCTTGATCTTCTGTAATGGCATATGTTGTCACTTCTCTTGCTATTATTGAAGAGATAGTTTGTTCAGAACTTTCACTATCTGTATCAAAATTAGATAAGGAATCCTTCCCCAGATAAGTAATGGGAAGATCTTGCGGATTAAAGACTCCTGGTTTGAATTCCGATCTTTCGATCTGGTATGTTGAAAGACCCCTTCACTGGATTCATGGAATTGTCTCAGGTATTGCTGACTCGGATTACGAGATGTGCCTTGCTTTGAGTATTTTCTACCCCCAATGTCTCGAGAAGCCATATTGACAGAAGCATATAATAGTTCGTCATCATCTTCCATCATGGGTTCAGGAGTTGAAGTGTAATTCAGCCGATCGAAGATCAGTCATCACTATAGGACGAGAAGAAGTCGGAGAAATATATTCCTTAGGAACATGCCTCATGTTCTTCAGATGCTTAGTTCCGTGAGTGTACAAAGAAGTACTTAACTCATTGGCATAAGTCATCGTGTCCTTGTTTTTAAATTTCTGTTTCTGGAAATTGGCCTTCGGCATAGGATTTTTACGTTTTACCGAAGTTGTTACTGATTGACTCCTGTTGAGATAAGCACGTAAATCAAAAAATTCTGCACTTGGTGCCTCTGTTTGAGACACCATCAATTTTTCTTGCTTGGATCTTGAGATCTGCAAGGTTGGAAGATCTTGAGCAGTCCTCCTAGGGGTAGGCAAGACACCTCTTTGATCAGTATTCTTTCCTCTAGCAGAGATTTGAAGACCTCTGTTTAAGGGAATAGAATCTGATATATCTTCCTCTGTGTCATAGACTAGGGAAGTTTGAGAAAAGACCAAAGGGTACTTCCTTTATTTTGTGGAGGGTTGGCTAAAAAGTTGTTCCCTTTGTTTTGTTGTGGGTCCACTTTAGGCACAGGTTGCACCAGTTGGGAAAATGTCAAAGGACCCTTCCCTTTGTTCTGTCTAGTTTTGGTACTAGAACATTGTTTCTCCAAGTTCAGAACTGGAGAATTTGAGGGAGGAATAGCCAAAAGACTAGTTCCCTTAGGTTGCGCTAGAGCAACATGATGAGCAGACTGTGCCTGGACAACCGAGGGCTTAGGTTGCGCCATAGCCATATGAGCTACTGGTTGTGCCCTAGCAATAGGTTGCACCTTGGCAACAGGTTGTGCCTTAGAAAATGCCTGATTGGACTACGCCTTTGCAGTAGGAAGAATAGACTGCACGCGAGCAGCAAAAATAGTGGACTGCGTACGGGCAGCAGAAGCCAACTGTGCACGGACAGCAGGAAGAGTAGACTGTGCACGGGCACAAGGAAGAGTGGACTGCACACAGGCAGCAGAGGCAGGTTGCTCTTGGGCAACAATAACTGTAGAAAACTTAGGAGTCCACACAGGTTTAT
This sequence comes from Iris pallida, assembly GCA_029216955.1. Lineage (NCBI taxonomy): Eukaryota > Viridiplantae > Streptophyta > Magnoliopsida > Asparagales > Iridaceae > Iris > Iris pallida. The sequence continues at coordinate 61,203 of JANAVB010008722.1, read as the reverse complement.
TCTTGGTGATTGCCACAGTCCGCTTCTGCGTCTTATCGATCGACGCAGCATCACATTGAGTTGTCACCTTCTCATCGGAGGAGAAAGTCGTCCCCAGCAGAGTCGCCATTTTGTTTGAAAAAATAAAAGTTTGATTACAAACTAAGAAAAGAGTACAAAAGTACAATGATTTTTGGGAAAGTACAACTGTAGGAATCTGGTCAGAAGACGATCACTTTTTCCCTTGGACTATGTGAGCATGAAGACTATAGCCTCTGGAGAATGCAGCAACACTTTTGCAAAAGTTCTTGATCTCTTTGATGCTTAAGTAATGATTGGAAACTCTATTTATAGAGTTCTGGAAATAATTGTTTTAGCAGTTATTCTGATATGCACGAGATTGAACTGCGCCACTTCAGGTTGTGCCAACTTCAGGTTGTGCCAACTTCCATTCAATTACTCGAACGTGTACTAACTATATTTAGATGCGTGGCATCATGTGATTGAGATGCGCATGGTCGTGTACAGAGTAGTGGACACATTTTGAGAGATTAGTGGCATGTGCGCCACGCCATCCTGTTTTAGAACATAAGTTGCCTCAACTTTATTAAGTTGCGCGAGCTTCAGTTAACGAGTCAAACTGCGCTTGATTGGGTTGCGCCTAGGCATAACTCAGTGCACAGGCACTTGGCAGCATTTAAATGTGTGAGAAGAATTTGTTCTGATTGTGCCTAGACGCAACTCACAGAGTATGCAGAATAGCTGTCATCAAATCATCTCGAGCGCCACGTTTTGCGGGATTCGAAGAGATTTTCTTCGTTTATCGTACTGTCAGTTGTCCGTGCTGTCAGTTAATAATGGTAATTATTTGTCAGGTGCCACGTAGACTTTGGCACAATATGATTGGGCGCAGTCTAATATATAGTGCAACCTAATCAGTGGCGTAGTTTTATCTCTGAGCTTCATAACAGTGGCGTAGGTTGATTTTTGGGATGCAACTTGATTGTTGAGCAGTAAAAACAAAGCGCAACATGATTTTTAGGGCGCAACATACAATAAGCATGATCAAGCATGATCAAACTAGGGCATATGTGATAAAAAGTTATTGATGGGCCAAAGATCGCATCACACAAGAAGATTTCTTTGAACCATCCGACGACCTATCCGGGACCTCGCACTTGGGGGTTCCATGTCCGGTCGGGGACGGGGGTCGAGTGGGCAGCACCTCCCGTAGGGGTTCAGAGGCGAAGCCCCCGAAAGGTATTCAGATTTCTAAATCTCTTTATCTTTGGACATCTGCCATCAAGGAAAAATGACGTCTTCAAGCCTGCTCAAAGACGTCATCAAAGGGTTATTAGTTTGTCCAATTTATTCTATGTTTTTCCTTTCTTGAGTCTAGATTATATTGTGAGTTGGGATCACTAGCATTTAGAAGCGTATCCTGAACCGAAAAAATCTATCTTTGATCCCAAACCAAACCAGCATTCAAAAACCCTGTTGAATCAAAAATGACCTAAAATCAGCCCAACCAAACTCGACCAGATTTTTGCCCAAACTCGGAGCGAACTCGGTCTCCTAGGATCACTTCTGGTCAGCATCATTTCCTAGTATTTTGGATCTCTAACGTTTAAAATTCGAACATTAACCCTACCGAGTTCTGCCCGAACTTTGTCTCAAAAGTTCCAATAAATAGAGAAGATTTTGTTATTTCTAATCATTCATTTAATCTTCATCTTCTCTATCTATTCTAAAGCCTTCATATATACTTAAGAGCTTTCTTCCTATTTCCAAGACAACTGCCATTCTTCTAGTGCCGGTAGTTTTTGATTAGGAGTATTCGAGTTGTACAATCGTGGAGTATAAAAGCTTTCGTTCAGAAAGGTGTTTGAAGTTTGATCATGAGCTACAGATAAAAATATGACGTTGATTGAAGTTTGATCGTGGACTTTGGACTAAAACACGACGGTGTTGAAGTTGGCGTGTTCTTCGGAGCAAAGCACGCGATGTAATCTCTATTCAAAATAGTGGATTAAATAGGGGGCAAGAGTTCTCGCGACTGGACTAGTCCTCTGAGAGAAAAACCAGTATAAACCTTGGTGTTTGCGTTTATTCTTCTCTACTCATTTACTTTACGCATTTACTTATATACGGCCTACTTCATATTTGTTTGATTACTGCCATAAATATTTTTAAGTAGTTATTATTATTCTGTTGCATGCACGCACTTTATTCACCCCCCTCTAGAGGTGCTCAATTGATCCTACACTTAGGAACTTGTCATGAATTCTACTAATAATTGTGTGTTGCTTGAGCTTGCGTAGCACCGAAAGAATGCTATTTCTATATATATAAGTAAAATAGCTAGCTTGCTAAGGTATGAAACAAAATAGTTGTGTGTTGCTTGAGCTTGCGTAGCACCGAGATGCTCCAGTTATATGATGTGGATGAGACGGAAGACTAAGCCTCTAATACTTTCTGAATCATGGGTGTTTTTAGTAGAAGTTGACTATGTAAATTTTTAAAAGGAAGTCTTATGTAATATTTTGGATGATGTATAAACAGTGATTGCATAGTTATGGTAACAATTATGGTGATGTAATATAAAGTTTCTTAGTATGCTATTTTATTCCTCGTACTTTATCCTATTCTTTACGGGCAACAATCGCAATATATGGAGCATAGCCTGGGGATGTGCTCTATACATCGTCGATGTATATTGGGAGCGGGGCGTGACACGTCCATTAGTGGTGGCCCATGCAGGTCATGCAATTTACAAGGATAGGGTATGAGTTAGAAGAGTAGTATAGGCCATCACTTGGATTTTTCCTAAAGACTTACTTAGATTACCTTAGGATAGGGATAATAAAAACAAAGGTTTTATGGTTAAACAAGAAATTGAGGACATGAATATTATTATAATTTATCAATATAAAATTCTGATCGAGGTTTTCATGATTATAGGTATGGATTTGTTTCTTCCAAGCTTGGAATGGGATGGTAGCGATTACACCCTATATCTATATCAGAGGTTCAGCGGGATAGTGTGGAACATACATGATTGGTACGATATCCTGTTTACGAGATATTCTATGGGATGCAGCGCACAATCATCCGGGATATAGAAGGCGGCACTGAGGTGGATTTCGAAATGATGACTCACTGTCTCTATGTTCGGGACCCAAACCACCCTTACACCATAATATAAGGATATGAGGGAACCTTGGATGACTTTGAGAGGTTCCACCTAGAGGCTAAAATTCTTAGTGTGGAAAGGATCTTTATTATGGGAATAGAATACGAATCCCAAGCCTTGTATGTAGTGAAGAAGGGGGTTATTCTTTTGTCTGTTGTATTGTATTTTGGATATCAGCAGAATATATATATATATATATATATATATATATATATATATATATATATATATATATATATATATAAAATATATATATATAATACTAGAGTATTATTGATGTATCAGGCGCAAAATGCCGAAGCCTATACAAGTAAGCACGCCAAGCGCCAAAAGACAGAAAACAAGAAGAGCAGAATAAGCCAGGAGCAAGCTTGCTCGGCCAGGTCGGGCACGGGGCTAGTTCAGCACCTTTCAGATGTCGACCGTTGTGTGATGGCACCGTTTGCTAACTTTGGATATCTGCCTGAGCCTTTCCTCTAGCATCGAGTTGTAGTTGTATGGACGCCCTTCGTACCGGAATTTGTTACGGTTCTTCCAGAGCACCCAGATTCCTGCGGCTGCGATGATCTGATGCCCTTGAGACCTTCCCCAGTAGGCAAGAAGATCGTTGAAGCCGCCCACCGGATGAGCACTGTCGCATCTACTAGAAAGGCTGGACCAGATCTGCATTGCGAGGTCTCCGGCGAGGAGGACGTGTTCAGCAGATTCGGCCTGATGGGATGTGCAGCAGTGGCAGCGTGAGACAAGGTTGAAGCCAATAGAGGTTAGAGAGTCATCGATTGGGAGTTTTCTGCGATGCGCTCTCCAGATCAGAACAGACCATTTGTTGGGGATGCATGGCTACCAGAATGGGGCAATAAAGGGGGTCTGGGTGCCGATGCCTCTAGCCATAATTCTGGCGGAGGCCCGCAAGAAGTCGCCTCCGGAGTTGGGGGATCATGTGAGGGTATCTGGATTGTCGCTGAGCCGCAGAGCCGCGGCGACAAGCCGATTGGCGGCCTCCGTCCCCAGCCAGTCAGTCACCCGTTCCCATCGCCAGCCCGAATCGTTGTCCCACAAGTCACTAATCGTGCGGTTGGAGGGGAGGTCGGGGTTGGCTGAAGGATGGTATCTCCAATCCACCTCTCGTGGTACATCGATGAGCTACCGTTGCCAGGCTATAGTCGGATGAGGGGTTCGGCGGGGATTCGGCCGCGAAGGATGCGTCTCCAGGTCGTGGAGGATCTGGTATTGACGATGGAAATCGTAGAATAGAAGTTTCAGAAGTATCTGGCCTCCATGAAATGATTCCAAAGCGAGTTGCCCGAGCGGAGTTTCCACCAAAGCTTCATAGAGTAGGCATCAACGATGTGATGAAGACGGCTAAATCCTAGCCCTCCCTCGTCGGTCGGTTTGGCTATGGAGTCCCAACTGGCCTAGTAGTGTCTGTCCTTACCATTATTGTACCCCCAGAAGAAGTTGGAGAAGAGGGATTCCAAAAAGGAAATGACCTTCTTAGGGGGGAGCAGACGGCCAGGGTGTAGAGGGGGATGGAGGATAGGACGTGTTTGATGAGGATCATCTTTTCGTCCGGCGAAAGGGTCGCGTTGTGCCAACCCTCAATTTTTTTTCCTGATTTTTCTAACCATGTCGTCAAAGATCCTCGAATTTGATTTCCCGTTAGACCTGTCAATTGGGCAGGGCCGGCCCAGCCCGGCACGAGCCCGGTCCAAAAATTTGGCACATGTGCCGGCCCGGCCCGATTAATCATGGGCCCGAGCCGGCCCGGCCCTATATATTGGGTCGTGCCGGGCCACATATATCGGCCCATAACATAGGCCCAGCCCGGCCCGAAGCCCAAGCACGGCCCGGCCCGAAGCCCGGCACGGCCCAGCCCGACCGGGCTTTTTTGGTAAAGCTAGATAAAAAAAATTACTTAGTACATTAAATAATTTAAGAATTACCAAACCCATTATCAAATTTCAAAGAGTAATTGAATACTTACAGTAGCCATTGCAACACATTGAAGAAAACTTATAAAAGGTGGCAACAAGCGTACCCAATCCCTGTTACCTGTTGGAATACTCACTGGTTCCTGATGGTCTGCTTGGGCATAAATGGTAAGCTACACGCAAATAAGTATTACATTCAGCTTAAATGGGGGAAACGCTCACCACAATAGACACTAAAGTTTAAATTGCTACCAGCAGAGAAGGAAACATAAAAGGGCAAATGATCTCTCCAAATTGTAATTAATATGCAAATTTTTGAGAAGAAAAACAAAATTGAATGTCCAAATTTTACGTGCCAATCAAGCCCGGCACGGCCCGGCCCGACCCGAAGCCCACTGTGTCATGGGTCACGTACCGGGCTGGGCCGAGATTTTCAACCCTTGGCCTGGCCCGGCCCGGCCAACTACAATTCATGGGCCCAAGAGGCCCGGGCCCGGCCCGGCCCACCCAATTTTCGTGCCGGGTCGGCCCGGCCTGGCCCACTTGACAGGTCTATTTCTCGTACACCCGCGAGCACCTTAAATAGGTGAAGGGAGGGTAGGCAGTGGAGAAGGAGGTAAGGTTGGAGAGGGCTACAGAGTGGGTCCTGTCGGCCTTGTGGTGAGTGTATATGACGTTCTTAGAGGTGTTGACTCGTTGACCCGAGCATCTGGAGTATCTATCGAGCGTTATGTGCAACTTCTACCGAACCGATGTCTCCGAAGGAGAAGATGAGGATATCATCGACGAAAGCGAGGTGGGTGATTAAAGGGCAGCCGGTGGTGGTGTAGAAGTGGTGGTATCCAGGCGTGTTTGGCATGAAGTTGAGGTTTCTGCTAAGCGCCTCGGCCGCGATAATGAAGATGGTGGAGGATAGAGGGTCTCCTTGCCTGACTCTGCGACTAGATTTAAAGAAACCCTTCGCTTGTCCATTGATGATCGTGGAGAACCACGAGTCGCTGATGGATTGAAAGATGATGTCGATCCAAGACTCAGGAAAGCCAAAAGCCAGGAGCACCCAGATCAAGAATTGCCAGTCTAGACGGTCGTAGGCTTTCTTCATGTCAAGTTTGATGGCGACGTTCCTGCCCCTGGACAGGAATTTCATGCAAGTGATCATTTCTTGAGGAAGAAGGATGTTGTCAGTTATGTTCCTCCCGAAAACAAATCTGCTCTCCTCCTCAGAGATGATTTTGGTTAAGAGAGTGGACATTCGGCTAGAAATGATCTTGAATATGATTTTATTGGTGAAGGTGCATAAGCTGATTGGGCAGAAGTCTTTGAAGGTCTCTGGGTTTTCTTGTTTGGGGATAAGAATCAGGTTGGCACTGGAGATAGATTTGGGGTACCTTACCTCCTGGAAGAAGGCTTGAGCGGCCTCATGGAAGTCGTGGTCGATGATATCCCAACAGGATCGGAAGAAGGCGCCAGAGAAGCCATCAGGCCCGAGAGCGCTATGTTCATCGAGAGCCCAGACTGCAGACTTGACTTCTTTCGCAGAAGGGGGTAAGAAGCAGTTCGTTCTCTCGATCATTTATTGAATAGGGAATCTTGGCCAGAAAATCAACGTCCTCGACGACGACTTCTTTGGAGAATAAGTTGAAGTAGAAGTTCGCCGCAGTTGCTTGGATGTTTCGATGATCTTTGAGGACGACATCGTTTTTGTCGGCAATTTGGTACAGATGGAGCTGTTGTCTGCGGCCGTTGACGCAGGCATGGAAGAAGCGGGAATTCTTGTCTCCATTGATGTCCCAAGTCAGTCTGGCTTTTTGCTTCCAGAATTCGGACTCCACCTTCAGTCGGAATTTGAGGATAGCTCAGGTGAGGTTGAGCGCCGCCCTGGATCTGGCTTCCGGTCAGTAGCGTAGAAGACTTCAGCACAGGTGACGTCGTCTTCTGCCTCGCGGATAGCCTGGAAGATGTTGTCGAAGGCTTGCTTGCTCTATGACGAAAGGGCTTTCCTAGTCGCTTTCAGTTTTTCTGCCACACGGGTGAGGGGGTCAGGGTCATCGGTGGATCGCCAGGCACGGGCCACGATGTTTTAGAATTGGAGGTGATATTGCCAGAAGTCAAAAAATTTGAATGTTTTCTTGATGAGGTTAGTGTTGATGTTAATCTTAATCAGTAGGGGGAATAATCAGATTCGGTGGTATTTAGGTGGGAGAGGTTGGATATAAGACCCATGTCGGCCCAACGATTGTTGACCAGGGCACGGTCCAGACGGAAGTATTGTCGGCGTTCGCCTTCCTGCATGTTGAACCAGGTGAAAGCGTTACCAGAGAATGGGAGGGGTGACAAGTGGGCGTTGAAGATAAAGGTGTTGAAGTCATTCATGGCCGACTGGGGGGGCGGACGACCCCCCGATTTCTTGTCTCTGCACGTGATCGTGTTGAAATCACCAACGCATATCCACGGGAGATTGATGAGTTGATGATGGGTGTCTAGCAAATTATCCCATAGGAACCTTTGGTCAGGGATGTCACAGATTCCATGGATGGAGGAAAGAAGGCAGCAGGAGGTGAGAGTGGGATGTTCCACTCAACAAGAGAGCGTCTGACTCGAGTCATGGATGGTACCAAACTGGATGCCGTCAGTAAAAAGGATCCAGATGTTATTGCACCCGGCGATGCCGGCTGGGAGGCCCAGCTGGAGCTGGATGGATTTAAGTCTTTTTGAAGGATTTTGGGTTCAATGATCACCAATAGGTTTATTCGGTGGAGTTTCTTGAGGCTTTTGATTCTTCTCATGGTTGGTTTATTGGCCAGCCCTCTCACATTCCAGGCGAGAATGTTAATCATTGGGAAGTAGACTGGGGGTGGTTGTTGAGTTTCATGGCTGACCGTGTGGTCATGACCGAGGACTTTTTGTTGGATTTCTGCTTCTTGTAGTAGGGTTTTTTGGGGGGCTATCTGCTTCGTAACGGAGTAGTCGTCCGTCGTAGCTGTCGGCCTCTGAGCTGAAGGACTTGCGGCTTCCGAAGGGGTGGATACCGCCTCTTTCTCTATATCTTCCAGAGCGCAAAGGGGGTTGAGGGGGTCCAGGAATCCTGCTTCCTTGGCTTGTTCGATTCTTTCGACCGCTGCTGGGCCGAGGATGGCCAGGTGGCCAATGATGAGGCTGTTGGGAACGGAGGGAGAGGCTACAACCTGCGATTGGATTTTTGTGGACTGTGGTGGCTCTCGGTCGCTAACGGAGAGGTCGGCAATGGAGTTAGAAGCGCTCTTCTTATGCTCCGATGGGGGTGAGGTGGGGTGCTCACCGGATTATTTTCAGGTAGGAGATTTAACAGGGAGTCGAATTGGTTGTTGAGAAGAATAGCTAGGGTCTTGTAGGGGACCAAAGCCGTGCTCTGCCGCGATCGTTCGTCGGGTCTAGGAGGGGTATCGTTGGCTTCAAAATGGGTGTGAGAGTTTGGGAGGGGGAGGATTGGGGCAATACGGGCGGATTGGTTAACTTTTTGGAGTTGCGATTTTCTGGAAGCTTTCTTCTTGAGTTTCTGATGCGCACGGAAACAGAACTGTATGGTGTGGCCTCTCATCTGGCAGTGGTTATAGAAAATGATATTGTTATCATACACCTGTGTTTGGGAGAACGTCCTCTCCTCGAGCCTTATCTGAATCTGGGTGGGTGGGCCTGTGAATAGATCGAGTTCTACGCAGATCATTGCGTAGTTGCCCTTAGATAGGTTGCAGGTTTCTTCAGCGACCGCTACCAGCATCCCGAATGAGCTAGCTATCCTGTTGAGCGCTGTCGGGGCAAAGCAAACGAGGGAGAGGTTGGGTAGAGTGATCCAAGCTAAGACTATCGATGAGTCAACTTTGGAGTTGAAGCTGGGGTACCATTTGATGATTTTGATGCTTTGTCCGTCTATGCTGGAAGTGCCTTTGGCACAGACTTTAGAGAAGTCCGCGTCGGACGACAGGTGAAGGTACATGTGTTTTGGATCGAAAGGCGCGATCCTGTAAACAGATAAGAGACCCCAGCCTGCGATGGCTTCTAACACTTTGGTGATCTTCAGACATCCTGAGGAGAACTTATGCACGATAGTCCTCGCAAAGGTGGAGGATAGGGAGGAGATTTCATCTTCAGAGAAAGGAACCTGTAAAGGCTGTCCGTCGCCAGCGGTCGAAAGCACAATGTCGGGAAGGACGATGTCCTTAGCTGGAAGGGGACGGGCAACCCCCCTGTCATGGCCAGCAAGTGGCACGAGGAAGACTGGGGGCCTTGGAGCCGACATCAGGCGCATAGCCAACCTGATGCGCGAAGGCGGAGGAGAGCGCATGGCCGGAGGGAGGTGCATGGCCGGGAAGGGGAGCGCGGCCAACAGAGGGCTCATGGCTGCCCCTTAGAATAGTGGGCGCATAGCGTACTCCGTCCACTATAGCCACGAAGGGAAATTTAAAATTCGAAATCGAATTAGAATTTGAATTTGAATGGTGGTGGGAGTCCGGGCCTAGCTCGCCATCAGACCATACGGGTGAGAAAGCCAGGAAAGAGAGAAAGTTTGGGGGCGACGCCGCTCGAGGCCACCGGAGGGGTGGCACGACGCCGGGGAGCGGTGGAAGCCAGTCAGGGTCGAGCCGCAACGCGGCTCTGTGGCTGGACTAAGGCGGGGGAGCCGCACATGGAGGCGATGCGAGGGGTGGCCACCGGAGGCAGGAAGCGACCGGGGGGTCTGAGTCGGGGGAGGAGGCCTGGGGTGGCACCAGAGTTTGGAGGCCACCCTGACGATGGGGAAGGCGACCATAGCAAGATGCTCGGTCGTCCAAGCGAGGGAAGGATGCGAGGCGCTTGGTCGCCTCAGGCACGAGTCCACCGGAGGGGGTGCGGCATACGGCTGGTGGCCGTGGCTCCGTGGCCCCGACGCCTCGGACGAAGGGGAAGGGGGGTCATGCGGCCATAGCAGGAACAAGAAAGGGGGATCAAGGGGGCATCCAAATATATATATATATATATATATATATATATATATATATATATATATATTATATATATATATATATATATATATATTATATATATATATATATATATATATATATATATATATATATATAATGATGGCTCCTCTCCTCCTTTCCCTCCCGCAGTGCCCCCCACGACCGCCAGATTTCTTCGCCGGCCCGACCCAGAGCGACCGAGCCCTGGCCGTTCGACGTTCGGCCCAGAGCGGATGCGCTCGGCCAGTCCGCCGCCGCCGGAGCTGGGTCGCCTCATCTTTCTCGCCCTGGCACCCGTACCTCCCCCGACCTCGTCGGGAAACTGCGTCTCTCACAGACCCGTACCTCACCCGACCTCGTCGGGCAGCCACATCTCTCGCAGGGGATCCTCCTCCCGGTCTCTTGACGTCGGTCTAGACGCTTGAACAGGTGGCCATCGTTGGCCTAGGTCGAGATGGGATCGCACGGAAGCTCCGTTGGCCCCCCGGAACCCCACCGGCCCCTCCGACGGCCCTGGGCGTAGCCTCCCCACTCCGATGGCCTCGAGTCGGAAGGGGTGATCCATTCTCGTCATCGGAGTTTTCCCGCCCTCCTACAGCTGTCATACGACCGGTTTCGATTTCAAATTCGAATTCAAAACCAGTTACGGCTCATTGTTCCCCCCCCGGGATCCGCAGAGCGGCTGCCATGCGCCCACATCCCTGTCCACACGGCATGTGCCCGATCCGTGTTAGCAGGACATGCGCCTCCTTCTCCTTTCCTTAGCCCAATAGCAGGGCAGGGCTATGCGCCTATCCCTCCTGTTGGAGGATATGCACCCCCCAACGTCCCTGGTTCTCCTGCCCCCGCTCAGTGGGGCTCGGGCCTTCCACCTCAGCCTGTCCTTGGTAATGGGGCATGTGCCCGATCCGTGTTGGCGGGGTCAGCGCCTACCTCTCCATTTTTTATGCCACTGCTGAATAGGGCCATGCGCTTACCTCGCGCATAGGTGGGTATGCGCCCCCATCCGAGGGTCTGGTTTCTTCGGTCCCCACTCAACGGGCTACTGGATATGCACCCCCAGCCCAAGCACCTCCTTCAGTTCCCCCCAGGCCTCGCTCTGCCATTCGTGCCCATACCGATTGGAGTGACGGTAGCCATGCGCCGCCATCTTTGGACGCATACTCCAGCATCGCGAGCTCCTCCAATCCCCCCGGCGTCACCGCGGAGGGCTAAGTTTCAGAGAGTGGCAGGTCCGGAGCACCCTCCCCACCCGCTTCTGCCACCCCCCCTCCCCCACCGTTCAGCCTACTGTGCCCTCTCCTGCACAGGCAGTTAGGCAGGCCAAGACAGTTTCTTTCACGGACGCCTTGAGGCACGACCGCTTAACTCACTTAAATCCCTAATTGGAGGAAGTGGAGCTCTGCAATATCGAGTTCCACACCCCATCTGATGGCCAGACCATTCAGATTCTATTCTTTCCAGCAAAGATCTCATCCCTCGCCAGCAGCTTCTCGAAGACTTTTATCTTGAAGTTCCAGGCGGGCTGCCCGAAACTCACCATTGTACAACAGGCCATCGCTGGCTGGGGGATAGTCTCGGCTTACCATGTGGCTCCGCTGGACCCAAAATACTATTTCTTGTATTTCTCCTCCGCAGTTGACTACTCCGGAGTATGGGCGAAAGGCACCACAACCGTCGGATCACATAGAGTCAAAATTGTCAAATGGACTCCAATTTCAACCCTAAGGTCGACTCAACCATAATATTGGCATGGATCACCCTCCCTAATCTGCCGCTAGTCTGCTTCGCCCTGCAGCACTAAAAAGGATAGCCCGCTCCTTTGGATCCCTAGTGGCTATTGCCGAAGAAACTGGAAACCTCTCCAACGGAAAATTTGCTAAGATATGTGTGGAACTGGATCTGTCCACAGACCCTCCCGATCACATCGAGCTCCAACTCGGGGATAGGTCATACATCAAGGCGCTGGTGTATGACAACAACTTTATTTTCTGCAAGCACTGTCAGTTGAGAGGTCACCTTACCAAGTACGGCTACAAAGCCAACCCGGAACTGAAGAAGCCGCCCACCCGCAAGGCACCATCCTTTAAGGAGGCTCAAGGTCACCCTCTAGCCCCCATCCTACCTCTTTTCAACTCCCAAAGCATCAACGCAGACAGCGAGGCTTCTTCCAGCCCACATTTTTTCCCAATCCACCCGAGAAATTATGCCCTTCTCCCCCAATCCACTCAAGAATTGGAATCACCCGCTAACGAGGACATTCACCTCCATAACTCCATCGGCATTCTCGTCCTTTCAGGAGACACTCCCCCGGAGGATAGAGAACAGAGTTCAAAAAAACTCCCCACAGTCGAGGACACACAGAGGAGAGACAGGGAGGAGCACGAGACTCCACGCTCAGAATCAGAGAAGGTCGAACTCTTTCCACCCCCAGAGGCCATCCTCGCCATTTTGGGGCAGACTCAGCTTTAAGGCTTCAGCTAGCCACGGACGCTGGTTTCTTAGACCCCACAAACCCCCTATACGCGCTGAGAGAGCTAAATGTAACACCCAATTTTCTAAATGAGGGTAATTTTGAAATTTTATATTTTTAATTATTAAATCATGATATTAAATAATAATATGATTTTTGGTGATTTTTTAATCATTTTTAAAACTATTAAAAATCATGACTTGTGATTTTGATGTGCAGCTAGTGAAACCATAGAGACTGTCTGCCCTAGAGCCTAACCCTGTGATTTGGAATATTAATTATCATTTTTAGCCTAAGGATAATTTGGTCATTTTGACTTATTAGAATTATTTATTTATTTATTTGATTGACGGTTGTTGATTTTGACTTTTGCTAATTGTGACTTAAGAGGCTAACCTAGATGCTGACTCTAGTTAAGGTGACTTGATTAGCATGGTGAGACCCTAATCTAACTTAAGTCGACTTGGTTTTGACTTGAGTGATTTAGCTCTTGAGAAAATTAGGAAGGATTTTAATGTTGGACTTAAGGCTAAGGTAGAGAGCCCGTTGCTCATGTGACTTGGCCCATGGCCCATGACTTGTAACCCTAAACCTAATTTTCATTCAATATGACCAACCACTTAGGGCTCCCCCTCCCTATAAATAATCTCCTCATTGTTGTTCTTGCCTCTTTGTAATATTTCAACAAATTGAAGAAAGAGGTAAAGAGCCATCTTTCCCAATCCATAAATTTCTCATTTCAAGTCCTTTTTGGCTCAAATCTCTTGCATTAGGTTCTAATTAACCTCTTCTTGCTGTTCATGGAGAGTAATCTCAGCCTTGGATCAATTTGGAGCATTTGGCCATCAAGAAGAACACCCCCATATTTGAAGCTTTCTCTTGAGATTGGCACCTATAGTTAAAACCCCTTAAATAGTATTATTATTCTGATTTCTTTGTATGTAGGGCTAGATCTAGGAGTTCCCTAGTTGTCCCCAAAATTTGGGCACAATTCGTGTCCAATTGGTGTCCGTATCGGACACGTATCATAGTGTATGTGTAGGTGTTTGTTAAAATGTCACATAGGACTTTATTTTTGATTTTTGAAAAACTAATTACATAGATACCTAGGTCTATATGTTTATGATAAATCTTGTGAAGACTGAAATTGATTTTATGTCGTATTCGTGTCGGAATTGGACACGCACACACGCGCACAGACCCCGTGCACATGTCCTACTGCCCGTGTCCTGTTTCTCACTGGACACGCCACCTCTTGACACCAAAATTGGTGTGGACACTCCTTGGGTGACTGACACGAGGCCCATAAAATTTTGTAGAATTTTATGGAGTGGTTTGGGAGTTATTCGACCCGTACCGATTCCTCACTATCGCACACGCACTGTACACGCACAGAATTGCCTCACTGATACGCACTCACACACATGACACGACACCACGTGGACACGTTGCAGGCAGTTGGACACTTATTCCTACCCCTGGTGAACACGTGTGCACGGCCACGTGTCCCCACGTGGCCTGTGTCGTGCGTTTGACACGCTAGCACGTGTGCATGACACTGTTTGTGCACAGTTTAGTATCTGTGTTCGTGTAGCTATTTGGACACTTCATGTCCAGTTTCCTGGACACGAATGGACCCACATGACACGTACTAATGTGGGAAACAATTGTGTACACCTGTTTTGAACTTTTGAATGGGTTTATGTGATTATTGGATTCGAAATTGGGTTTTTCCTAATGTCTCTGATACGCTGGAACTGAAATGGGGGAATTTGTTCTTAATTTCGATTTGTATTCTCACTATGATGTAGGATTTGTTTTTAGGTTTTATGTATGAAATATTGCACTGATTAGAGAATGGTAATTCGATTATTTTGAAGGTTCACTGGCACTGTTAGGCATTTCACTAAAACTGAGAATATGTACACGCTTGTAGAACCTGAGATTTCCTTTCACTAAAAGCCTGGGGTTTCAAGCACTGACATTGTACTGATTTATGTTTCACTCAATCACACATATCTGAACACTTTGACACATCTGCACTTATACTAAACCTGAGAAAACTGGAATGTTCCCCATATACACACTATATACACACTTGCCCACTGTTTTTATTTTTTCTGAGAACCTAGACACACATCTATGACACTCTAATGATTTTCTAAAGGTTTACACATGTTCACACACACTGGTTTGTACCCACATGTTCACTGAGATTTGATACTCCTAGTTGCACACTATTTTTCCCATTCATATACACATTACAAATAAACCTGTGACACATTTACACACACACACATGAGCTGATGCACCCAACTGTCACTAACACAAATGTTTCTCACTCATTCACTGCATTTTCCATTAGAAGTCCCTGCATCTTTTCTTATACTGCCCACACCACATTCAGTGGACAACCTCGAATATCCTTGGATGTCTGCTATGAATTTCATTTGTTATGCTATAGTTCAAATCTGAACATGACCACCTCATTGTCCTGCAACCCACATTCCTAATTAGTCATCTGCATTCACCCTCTACTGTATTAGCCTAACCCTCATTGCATTTCATATATCTATACCACTGCATGCAAGATACACTTGCATACATTACCTATATTTTATTGTACCCTCATTTTATTCATTCTGTACACTGCACAATGTTTCCTACATGCATCCTTCACTGTATAGCCCATGTTATAAACTACAAAATCTCTGTCATTTAGATACCTGCATACCTCATATAACCACTTAATTATCTAATTGCATATCATTATATTGCATTCACCATATACCCTCACATATCAATCCATGGGTGTCATGCATTCCTTTTTGCTGACTACAATTAGTTGGATGTTCAGATTGAACATCATGTCATGATCAGCCCTCACCATATATGGACAAAGGGTTCACATGATTAGTCCACTACTTACATTGGCTTCCTGTCTTCCTTTTTGGTTCTGCCCATCCTGAATCCTTTCCCTGCACAATTCAAATCCAACCTCTATTGATCAAATGCCTAATTATGTAGTCCATTTGATCCAATTCCCATTGCTTACATTGGTGCCCAATATTTGAGTATCATACCACATTCCACTTTTGTTCAGACCCATAACTCACTACTCATTGCCTATATGATTAATTCCCTGTAAAGAACCTTACACCACTGCCCTGACTATTAAGGCTCTGCCCAAACCCCTATTTTTCACTGCATATTAAATCCTGCCCCTCCTTGTCCAGCCATGCCATATCAAGATATGTTCTGTTGCATTCATTTGGGTTCAGTTGGTTTAGTCCTGTGTATGATGGTTAAGACCAATATTTTTCCTAATTGAGTAATATCATTCCATTACCTATATACCATGTGTAGTATAACTAGTGTTGGAACCCATTCTTGCCTATGCACACCTATACACACACATAGCCTTTACATACATGATAGCTCTTTCCTTCTCTAACTCTCTCTATATATATAATGTTGTGTATATATATATATATATTTGTAATCCTATATACATACATATATGAATTTCATAAATATATAGCTGAATGTGAATATGCTTATGATATGTGACTTGTGTTTGGCTTGAATAGTCTTGTATTGATGTGTGTTAACTAGTATAGGCTTGATGGGGCCTAGAATGGTTGTTAGACCTAGTCTAGTTGGACTTAGACTAGTTTGACCTAGTTTGACTAGTGTAGTTGACCAGAGTTGACCAAGAGTTGACTTTAGTCTAGTTTGACCTAGACAGCATGCAGATGCATTATAGATTTCATTTATCATCCCCTGTATACATCTTGACTTGTGTTTCTCTAACTAGGAGCCAGGTGCCTCATCTCGGACAGTACATTTTCACAGCTCTTCAGATACCAGGCGAGTACATTCTCTGATAGTTCTTTCATTTACTTGTCAATTACTGTACTTCAGTTCTAGTTAGTTCTATTTGATTCTTGTTACAAACACGTATTGTTATTATTGAATCCATGTATACGACACACATACTTACTAGTCTTGCCTCTTTTATTCGAATCACCATACGAATCACTATTCAAACCACCTATTCGTATCTACATGTGCTGGTTGGACTTGTATTTGTCTTATGTGTTGGATTATGGATTCATTTGTATTAGACTGGGCGGGAAAATACTGATTAGACATGTAAACCCCCAATATTTCCTAAATTATTTAGTGCCTTAAAAATTATTTTTCTATATTATTTAGAATTTATTTGGTATATGTACGTAAATATAAATGCACATGTGTATATATTATATGTGTGCTTGTTAATATTTCTATTAAATAAGGTATATTATAAATTCTAGGATTTTTGGAATTTATTGGTAAATTTTTGGGAATTTATTGCTTGTTTAATATATATATATATATATATATATATATATATATATATATATATTAGTATTATAAAAAAAAGAATTCAGTGGTGGTCGGCCCCTTGGGACCGACCATAGCATTGTAGAGAAAGAAAGGAAAAGGAAAAGAAAAAGAAAGGAAAAAAAAAAGTAAATGTCACCCACCCACCCACTAAAAGTGGGTGGGCCCCACCCCAAATTTTGCTTGGGCGTGCAACAGCATGCTATCGCGGATGACCCCTAACACGTGGGTTGATTCATTCATAAACCCATTAGTATTAGGATTTGTTACAACTTGGTATATATGTAACATTTTCCACAAGCCTCAAAACCCTAATCTTCCAAAACGAAAGTTGAGGCTGATTATACCCCCTTCGCTCACGACTTCGTTTCACCAGCGACGGAGCTTTGTGCGCGATGAACAGAGCATCGGAAGTCAGTCCCGCGTCACCCACGGAGCAGTTTTCCCACTCAAGGTACCCTACTTCTCTACGATGTAACTTTTTACTAGTAGCGCCGATTTTCGATCCGTAAGATTTTCTGGAAAGTAGACATGACCCTCTTCAAGATCCTCTAGATGGATTTCGAAATAACCCATCGACTTGCTTGAAAAATCAAGACAAAGTTGAACAAAAATTTGTTTTCTGTAATACTAAAAACTGTTTTAAAACGACAACTTGTCGGCCAATTTACTTGCTATGCAGTAAAGTACTATAGGAACTAATTAAAAACAGTAAAAGACAACATAACCAAGATCGCAACGCATCTTTTGGAACGTCATTTCGATTAGCGTATAAAAAGTAGATTGATGTTGAAGTTGAGGAAAAACCAGTTTTTAATTATATTAATTTTTCTGAATTTTGTCCGATACGACGTACGCCCCGACAAACCGGGCGACGTGGTTGCGTGCTATACGCATCGAAAGGCGTGTATGGACGTTGCGGACGTGTGGGAACTGACAGAACTCAGTTTCGTCGCGTGTGCGCGACGAAATCAATGCGTATCCGTCGAGATACCCCGTATCGGCGTTTTACAAATTTGCCCATAACTTCGTGTACAGTCGTCGAATCGAGACAAAACTTGTGCCAACAGGTCCGGATCAAAATTCTGGTCCTGTGTGCCAAGTTTGGTTCGATTCTGAGAAATTTGAATCGGAACCCATTTTTGGCAGACCCGCGACCCACTCAAACGGGCAATTTTGTGCACTGCTCATCGGAATCCAAAACTGGACATACCGTTGAGTTCCTCTCCTCAAACTGAAACCATAGACATATAGTTTGACGACTTTAGAGACCATAGACCTTGGCACGCATTTCGGCTCTTCGAAATCCAGAATTTGACTTTTGGACAGGCGTTTCCTAGGTATATCTTTTACACCGAGTGCATTTTTGATGTTTATTTCAGCGTCCGGAGTTGTTGGAAGATTGTAACGTTTCTTGGCTGACATTGTGATTACTTGGACTTGCCACTTTGCACCATCAGGCAAGATACCTTGCCACCTTACTCTGTGATTATTATACTTCTTATTTTCAGTTGTTATTTTCAGCATTTTGTTCCTTGATATTTAAACTGTGCGTCCAAGTCACACTTGGGTGCAAGCGACTCTATTGGTCGTTTATCTCATCTTATTTATTTCTCTTACATTGACTTAGTCTAGTGACCACCCATTGATGTTGAGGCATTGGTATATCTCATACGGCCTTGACACTTATTGTATCACGTGATATGAGTCACATGTAGGACACGTTTCCACATAGTCGGCTGGCCACCGATACGTATGGAGCGTGCGACGGATAGTAGTAACTGCCAATAGTATTGCATGTTAGAAGACTTGGCGGTTACTAGAGGTTCATATCAGTCATGGAGATGATGATACTAGGCATTGGGTGGGGAGAACAATACCTGACATATGGGCTTCTTTACACTTCCCTGATTATCTGTGCGCTCCTCCGGAGACGCAGGCTCCAGGCGCCCTCTGACGTTTTCCAGAGCGTTATGGACGTAGCCCCTTGCACATGGTGCCCTCTGACGCTTCTCGAGCGTTATGGACGTAGGGCCCTGGTACCCTTTATGGGAACTATGCCGATCCCATTTACAGCCAGGGCTCATGCGTCGAAGGATTGTATCTCAACTGCATATTCACAGTAGAATGGTTAGGAACCCAATTGCATGCATACCTTTTTCTCTTATTATATTATCACAGTTTATATGGCATGGTGTTTTCTTGTATCTTGCTATGTCCCTTGAGGACCTGTATATCTTTCCAGGTTTAGACAATTTTCCACAGGAGTACGGAACGGCATTGGAGCTATCCTACATTGACAACGAGGCAGTCACTACTGATTTCTAGTTTATTTCTTATCTGAGACAGTTGTAGAAACTATTTTACATCTCTTTTCTTTCTATTTTTGCGGAGGTTGGACTCCGATCTTGTGAGACTATTTTCATAGCTGTTTGGAGTGAGTATGTTCACCCGGCTATCTTTTGATACTCTGCTTATTTCATTTGGACTTTATTATCTTCTGTGTTGAGCTGTGATGAGATTAGATATGTTATTCTGGCCTGTGGTTATTTACTTACAGCTTATGTGCATATACGAGGATTCTATATATTGGGGTATTCTTCGTATATATGCAGCTGGCATGTTCATGTACTTGGTCCTACGTATTCTGGGACTGGGGCGTTACAAGACATATCCCCCTATTCAAATCACCCCTCTGTGAATGATATTCGAACGATAGCCATCCCACACTTGGCCGAGTGTGCGGTGTGCCGTATTACATACAGTCGTTTACATGTCGATCTCGGTATTTTAAAACACACTTAGAGAATTTATTCGAATCATTATTAGAACATCGTGTGAATCATTATTCGTATCACCTTATTCGTATCACCTTATTCGAATCACCTAATTAGAACAATGATTAGAATCACATTCGACTCATACTGTACTGGAATCACATTCGACTCTTCTTGTATTAGACTCACATTAGGATTACACTCGACTTATATTGTACTGTCTGGACTTATCATGATACTCTAGTTCAACTAGATCTTGTTTTTACAGTCTTTATTGCCATGTTTCCCCTCTTGTTTAGTTACCTTACTTTCCTTGTCCCTTAACTATTTCTCTACATTATTACTCGTACAAACTGCCATGTTCATCAATACAACTGTCTATAACTGCTTTATAGTTTTCTGTCATTTACTTAGGATTTCTTGATGAATTGTACTCGTTCCTGTCATAATTGGACCTATTAAAATTTTTACAGAGGATGATGTGGAATCCTGCACCCCTTACTATGGAGCTTGCCTAGATGACACTCGCGACCTGGACCCCTGGGGAGGTTCAGGCAGCTGCTGAGGATGATACCATGCTTAGTATAGATAGTCTAGACCGTTCCTTATTTTTATATTAGTAGTTGTCTGGATTCAGAGTTGTATTATTATGGAGACTGGTAGTTGTTAACTTTGATTGTTTCACGTCTTGTTGTACCTCAGTTTGAGGATTTTCTTATCTATTCCATCGTGCTATATTCTATCTTTAGATTGTGATTGAGTTGTACCTTCTGTGTTTGGTCTCCTTTTGGAGAGTATTTCATGTTATGTTAGTTAAACTTCATGACCTAGAACAGCGTTCTACCGCCGACACTACGGCGTAGGCTGGGCGATGTTACGTACTCGTACCCTCACATTGGGTGCGGGTCGTGACACTAGAGGAAGAGGCCCTCACCCAGGAGCTAGACTCTGTGCTTAAAACACACAAACAGTGCCAGGAAATGGCAGATCCAGTAACAGCCACCCCGAAAGGATCCAGAAAACCTCATAACAAAAAGAAAAATATGACAAAAAGCACACGGCCATGACCACGAGATCAGCCGCAAAGCTACACAATCCTCCACCCCCACCCTCCGTAATGCTTAACATCCTTTCGTGGAATGTTTGTGGTCTTGCTAACAAACCCACCATGAACAGACTCATCAGCCTCAAAAAAAATCTACCACATAGACATCTTAGTCATCATTGAACCCAAAATCTCTCAAAAAACTCAAAGCCCTCAAGCTCACACTCGGCTTCCCGGCCGCGGTAGCAGGATGCAACGACATCTGGATATTTTTCGTCCCAACATCAATTTTGGCTCCATCCAAGACTCCAGACAGGCTCTCTCTTGTTGGGTTGAGCACCCCACTCTCCAGTGTCGTTCCCTTTTATTTGTCGTGCACGACAGTTGTGATATTCAAGAGCGTAAGGCGCTTTGGGACACACTGTCGGACACTTACCAACTTCACAGCAACCTGCCGTGGATATGTGTCGGAGACTTCAACACTATTTCTTGTAGAGAGGAGAAGTCGGGTAGCCGACCCCTACACCAGACGGCCATGAACGACTTCAACACCGTCACATTCAATGTTCACATGTCTACTCTTCCTTTCGCAGGCAACGAGTTCACTTGGTGCAACATGCAGGAAGGGGCCAGACGCCAGTATGCCCGTCTGGACAGAGCCCTGGTCCACAATTGCTGGTCCGACACGGGCCTCATCTCCAATCTATCCCACCTCAACACCACTGAATCGGATCACTCTCCCCTACTTATAGAAATTAGCAGCAACCGCAATCCGATCAAGAAAGCGTTCCGGTTCCAGGACTTCTGGAGCTTCCATCCACAATTCAGGAACATCGTAGCGACCACTTGGGGTGCATCCTCAGAGCCAGACCCTCTAAAATGGGTCGCTGCCAAGCTCAAAGCTACCAAGAGAGCGCTGGTGACCTGGAGCAAAAATAATTTCGGCAACATTTTTTAGGAAATCAAGAAAGCAGAAGATGATGTGACTAGGGCGGATGTTCTGTTCACCTCGAATATATCACAGGAGGCTCGTACCACGCTTAACCTTGCCAATGCTATCCTCAAATCCAAACTGAAGGTTGAAACAAAATTTTGGAAGCAGAAAGCCAGCCTGGCATGGGACATAGAAGGAGACAGAAATTCGGCTTTCTTTCACTCCTGCGTTAGAGGTTGGAGACAACAACTAAAACTGTACCAAATTTCAGACGACAGTGGCCTCCTCCTAACAGATCAAAGGAGCATTCAGGAGGCCACCGCCAGTTTCTACACCAGATTATTCACCAAAGACCCAATCTTCAAAGACAATGATCTCCTGTCCAAGACCCCCAACTTGATCACCAACAGAGAGAACGAATAGCTAGAGATCCCCCCAACAGCTAAAGAAGTCAAGGTGGCAGTGTGGGCTCTAAACGAGCACAGCGCATCCGGTCCCGATGGTTTCTTCGGGGTATTCTTCCGTACCTGCTGGGACATCAGCACCCAAGACTTCCTTGCAGCGACTATTGCCTTCTTTCAGGGAGCTAGATACCCCAAGTCCATCTTTTGCGCTAACCTCATTCTCATCCCCAAGAAAGACAACCCGGAAACTTTCATAGATTTTTGCCCTATCAGCCTGTGCACCTTCACCAACAAAATAATCTCCAAGATAATTGCGACTCGCATGTCCACGCTTGTATCCAAGATTATCTCAAATGAACAATGTGGTTTCATCCAAGGGCGTAACATCATAGATAACATCCTTCTTCTTTGCCGTAAAAATCAAAGACATGTATTATAGAACACTGAACTTGATTGCAAGCTCGCTTGTACAAAGGAAAGCCTAGAAAGAATTCTTAGGAAATAATTTAAGTACAATTATTTAGTTTTGATTCTGGGGGGTGATGGTGGAGGCTCGGAAAAGTGCTATCAACTAAACTTACTCCGTAGACTATCTGATACAGTCTCTAGCTCGTGAAAAAATTGCTTTTCTCTTGAAGGTTGCCAACATTTGCAGGGGTGTGGCACCCTGCTTTTTATAATAAGATATATTTTGAGCCACATAGACGGCTTGCGGCCACGTGGCTGATTAGCACGCGAAGACCCGCTCTTGGGCTGCCATCTGTCGATTTGTTAGGATTTTGTTGCAGCAAATCTCGATAGTTAAGGACTTGATCAGTTTGTCACGTGTCTCGTTGCGTATGGTTTTTTCAGTCTTCGATCATATAGGGTCGTATGAGACTCATGCGGCTTGGATCACAGTTACTCTTGGCTGCATGAAGTTTAGAAACTTTGGGGCCGCATAAGCTGAGCCACATGAGGTTCTTGCGGCTTGGATGACACTTTTTTAGCCGCATGGAGGCGTACGAACCAACTTTTGGGCGAAGTCTCACGTCTTATATTTCTTATCGAAGTGTCAGAACTGTCATGCTTTGCCAGGACTTGTCAGCTTTATCAGTCGAACTGCTCCTTTTGACCGTATATCTTCCTTCCACATATGTTTGTCGTCGGGCCGTATATGTTATTGTACAGTCATGCGGCTTTCCTTCTGTTTGCCATTGATTGTAAAAGTACAGAACAATTATCGGAGGACTGAACTTAGACTCACAATACAAACTCGCTCGTGCAAAGAAAGCCTAGGGACGAAAACCTAGGTACTGCAGTCTAAGTACGATTGTTTATTTTAGATTCTGGGGGGTGACGGTAGAGGCTCGGGAAAGCGACGGCCGATCTGCCTTACTCCTTGGACGATCGGTACGCAGCCTTGACTCGGGGAAGATCTGCTTGGTCGTTGACGAAGAAATGCCTTCTTGCTCTCTCTCTGATTGCTCTCCTGGCTTCTCTCTCTCTGTGTATATTCCCTCTCTGACTATGGGGGAAGTCTCTCTGTGTATACGTATTCTTCTCTGGTTTTCTTTTTGTATATCTCTCTATATTTTACAAGGGAATGGCACCTTGCTATTTATAATAGTGGGATGTGACCACTAGGGTTGCTAATGATTAGCTCTTGGAGATGGCGGCGGCCTGGGGATTGATCAATCCAGGCCGTTCGTTTTTGATTGTGACGAATCAGAACCATTAAGGGTAGATTACACCAAATCCCTATTAGCAATTAATGCTGATTGGCATAAATCTTCCTTATAATGATTCTCTAATATCTGCGAATAAATCAAATTTATTCTCCTGCCACATGCCCCAGATCATCGGGATTCGACCCGATCTTGGATTGCCATAAGTCTGGGAGATTGATCG
Source organism: Iris pallida (assembly GCA_029216955.1). Classification (NCBI taxonomy): domain Eukaryota; kingdom Viridiplantae; phylum Streptophyta; class Magnoliopsida; order Asparagales; family Iridaceae; genus Iris; species Iris pallida. The sequence continues at coordinate 37,209 of JANAVB010008722.1, read as the reverse complement.
GCTGAGGACACGTGTCCTGAGAGCCAATGGTGAGACTGGAACCGCATGCAGATTGGGCCGCATGAGATTTGGGCCGCATGAATTTTGGGCCGTATAAGACTTGGGACACGTATTAGGGCTGTCTGGGCAGTGGCCCCCTCCTTCAGACTTCTGAACCATATGATGAGCCGCATGAACCGCATAATGGTGTGTCTGCTTGAGCCGCATGGGCATGATCTTCTTGAGCCGCATAGGGATGATTCCACTCGAGCCGCATGGGACAGCTTCACTCTGAACCGCATGGAAAGTCTTCACTTCAAGCCGCATAAGCACACCCACGTGGCAGGGCCACGTGGCATTTTGTTGCTCTCGGGGGATCGTGTCAGAGATTTTTTTCTCTTTCCTAGAGATTCATCATCATGACAGAGTCATAATTACCTGCTTTGGTGTCAGGTCTGTCAACTTTTCAGAGGGGTCAGCCGTCAAAGCAATTAATGTAGTATGGATCGGAGGGGAGCACTGTCACGCCACATGTCTTCTGAGCCGCATGGAATACCTCCGGCCGCATAGCTCCTTATGCCGCATGACTCCCTGAGCCGCATGCATTTTCTGAGCCGCATGGGTCTTTCTCTAGTATTTTCCATGCTTCTACAGGACCCCCTTCAAAGTTTTCAATTTGCAAAATTGAAATACTTTGAATAAGAAGCATGGCTGGATATTCTTCTGGCCGTGCATGGATATCTTGGCCGCATGGAAAGTTCTGCCGCAAGGGCGTCTCAGCCGCAAGGATGGCCCAGCCGCATAGAAATTTCTGCCTCCCGACCATCTGAGTCGCATAGTTGCTATCAGCCGCATGGTCATTTGAACCGCATAAGCTCTTTGCCACATCATTATGCCATGCGTGTGGATCTTTCTGGGACAGGATCCCAAGAGCTCAGTCTTTAAATGGCTGGTTTGGCTTAATAACCGAAGAGTTGATCGCGTTTGTACGAGGCGTCGGTCCACAGTTCTCTGTCTATAAATAGAAGGGCATTTGGACGGTCTTCTCTCTTAGACTATTCTTGGCTCAGATTTTTGTCGTGTTTTCTTCCTCTGATCATCAGACAACAATGGCACCCAGGGCTTCTAAGGCTGTAAAGAAGGCTGTGGCGAGGAGTAAGAAATCGGCTTCGCCCTCGACTGTCGTGCCCCCCGTTCATTTTGATATTCATATTGCCATCGAAGGTAAGGATTAGGTAGTCGATTTGAAACCCTAGCAGAGCCTGCTTCACTGAATGCTTCATGTACACGACTTTGATGTGAACTTCTCAAACTACATGGTCCGCATACACGTCCCATGACTGAGCCGCATGAGACTTGTCTAAAACGAGCCGCATGAATATTTCTGACTGTTTTCATTTTCTTTGTCTTTGGTTCTCGCAGTATCTCCACCGAATGTTGAGACTGCAGCGTCAGAGGAGCCGCAGCCTCCTGTCATCAGCCAGGGATCTTCCTCTGTTAAGAAGGAGACAATGAAAGGAGAATCGGAGCCTGAGAGGGACGACGTCCTCCCCACTGTCGAGACTGCTGAGGGTGACACCACTGGGAATCCTGATTCTTCCATTCTGGACGAGGACCTTCCTCAGTTACATCCTTCATACGTAATGTGGTTGAAGGAGTTGTATACGTATTTTTGTAACTAGGGGTTTGAGGTGTCTTGTCTGTAATGAAGAACTTTCCTGTAACCGTGTGGATGTAACTGATTTCTGACTGGATGGAATATATATTTGCTTCACTCTTTTGCTTTGTAATAATCCTTTTATCGGGTCATTTTGCGTGGACCCATTGTCCCTAACGTACCCTGGTTTTGGATACGGACAATGAGTTTAAAAGAAAGGAACCAGTCATACTGACGCAGAGGTGCTGAGGACATGGTGAGCATGAGGGTCTCTTTGACAGGGGGGTACATAGAACAACTCAGAGGTAATAAGGACATAGAAGTTCTATGTAGGGGTGATTTGTTTTTGGCGGAAATGGGATGACTCAGAGGTGATGAGGATATGGTCGTCTTGGAAATTTGTGGATCCGTTACCTTTGTTGTGCACTGGGAGTGCAGGTATTAGATCATGAGGAAGGATCTCTTGTAGGAAGAAAGTTCAGCGGTATGATCATACATAACTTTCTACCTGAAAGAGTGACCAGGATGTGAGTTCAGAGGCACTATCGGGTACATGACTCGAGAATCTGGAGAATGGTGAGTGTGAGTTCAGCGGTACCAGCGGGTACATGACTCAAAAATTTGAAAAACTATGAGGGTGAGTTCAGTGGTATCAGCGGATACATGACTCGAAGATCTGGAAAATATTGGAATCAAAGTGTAAGTTCAGAGGTACCAGCAGGTACATGACTTGGAAATTTGGGATATCTTTATGGAAGAAGGGCATGAGTTCAGCGGTACACGCAGGTACATGACTCGAAAATCTGTGAATGTTGGAATCAAAGCGTAAGTTCAGAGGTACCAGCAGGTACATGACTTGGGAATTTGGGATATGAGTTCAGCGGTACAAGAGGGTACGTGACTCGATAAGTTGGAAAATTAGGGGTTGAGTTCAGAGGTACCAGCGGGCACATAACTCGAAACTCTGGAAAATGTTGTTTAAACATAGTATTTCTTCAGGAACTTGCCGTTGACGGGCAACATGAGCAAGTCTCCGTTCTGCTTGGCGAGGCGGTAAGCACCATTGGAGAACACGGCCTCGATGATAAATGGGCCTTCCCATTTTGGCTGGAACTTGCTGGTGGTCTTGTGAGTCATGACCATTGGCCTCCTGACTGCCAGAACAAGATCGCCCACTTGGAATGTTCTGACTTTGACCTTTTTGTTGAAGGCTCCTGAGATGCGTGCTTGGTATAATTCGATCCTTTGCTGAGCTAGGAGGCGTTTTTCATCTAAGGCCTCTAACTCTTGTAGTCGACGTCGGTAGTTATCATCCGTTGTCAATTGATAAGTGAGGGCGACTCGGAGTGAGGGAATCTGAGTCTCTAATGGGAGAACTGCCTCATTCCCGTACACCAGAGAGAATGGTGTTTTCCCGGTGGATGTTCAAACCGTGGTGCGATAAGCCCATAAGCACTCGCCGAGCTTCTCGTTCCAGTCGCGTTTGTTGGAGGAGACAAATTTCTTGAGGAGTTTGATGATTGTTTTGTTGAATGCCCCTGCTAACCCGTTTGCTGCCGGATTGTATGGTGTCGAAGCGACATTCTGAATGCGGTGTTTGTCGCAGAATCGGTAGAATGCGTGGCTTATAAACTGCGGACCATTATCATGGATGATCCTTCAGGGCAGTCCAAAGCGGTAGATGACGTGGTGCTTCAGGAAGCTGATTACGTTCGAAGTCTTGACTTTGGCGAGTGGGACAGCTTCTACCCACTTTGAGAAGTAATCAGTGATCGCAAGTATGAAGCGATATCCTCGGGAGGAAGGTGGGGCAATTGGACCAATGATATCCATTCCTCATGCTTCGAATGGCCAGGACGCCACTGTCGGATCTAGAAATTTGGATGGTTGGTGAATGAAGTCTGCGTGGACTTGGCAGGCCTTGCATTTTCGGGAATAATCTATTGCATCAGCCACTATCGTGGGCCAGTAGTAGCCCATCCGGCGAAGGCGGTCTTGCAGCTTAGGGCCAGGCTGATGGGCCCCGCAGATACCGTCATGAGCCTCTTGTACGGCTTCTTTGGTCTCTGCGTTCGACAAGCACCGAAGTAGTAATCCGTCGTAGGAGCGGCGATACAGCATTTTCGTCTCTGTATCGTAGAAGAATCTGAGAGAACGCCGTCTGATAGAAGTAGCCTCCTTCGGGTTCTCGGGCAGGATGTCGTAGACCACGAAGTCTATGAATAGTTATCTCCAGTCTGGCGCTTCGTCGATCATCTGAGCAGAATAACTCGCCATGGCTTGAACGTTGTTCTTGGGGCAGACCAGTTCATGGCCGATTACATCGACCGAATGATGAGAGTGGTTTGGCACTGCTAGGGAAGCAGCCAGGCCTGCTAGGGCATCAGCTTCGATATTTTGGAGTCTGGGGACGTGTTCGATGAAGAATCCCTCGAATGATGAGATAATGTTGATCGCTATTTGGTGGTAGGGGATCATGTCTTCATGGCGGACTTCGTACGTCCCCCGAATCTGGTTGACGATTAATTGCGAATCGCCGTATGCTTCAAGGTATTCTACCCCCAGTTCTCTTGCGAGTTGGAGGCCAATGACCCGAGCGTTGTACTCGGCCACATTATTAGAGCAGGGTTCCGTGAGAGAGTAGGCGCGATTGATCACTAGCCCGGTAGGAGAGACCAATACTACTCCGACTCCGACGACGATGTTTCCCTTGGGTCCGGTTCTTGAAGCGCCATCGAAGAACATCTGCCATATGTTATCGTGGGTGGTTGTATTTGAATCGGCGACCTCATCTGGGATTTCTTCGTATATTCTGGATGATTCCGATCCCGGATGGGCCGCCAAAAAGTCTGCCAGGGCTTGACCTTTGACGGCCTACTGCGGGACGAAGATCATATGATAGGGGGACAGCAATATCGCCCATGTAGCGAGGCGGGATCTGAGTGCCCCTGGTTTGGTCATGAGGACCCTGAGAGGGTTGATTCGTGAGATCACATGTATGGTTTGCCCCGTGACATAGTACCGCGTCTTTTGAATGGCGAATACCAGGGCGAGGCATTCTTTCTCCACAACGGTGTATCGGTGTTCGGGCTCGACCATCATTCGACTGAGATAGTAAATGGCCTACTCGTGGTCTGCGTCATTGTTTTGTGCCAGCAGGGCACCGAGGGAGTGTTCCATTGCTCGTACATAGAGCAGGAATGGTTTTCCAGGGACCGGGGCCACCAGGACCGGAGGATTTGATAAATATTCTTTGATGTCATCGAAAGCGCGCTGGCATTCCTCGTCCCATACGAATGAGACTCCCCTCTTCATGAGGTGGGTAAATGGTCGACATCGCCCGGAGAGGTTGGAAATGAACCTCCTGATATAAGCTAGCCTCCCTTGGAGGCCTCTAAGTTCACGGAGATTTCTCGGGGGACCCATCTCCATGATTGCCCTCGTTTTCTCGGGGTCTACATGGATACCCCGTACAGTGATGATGAAGCCCAAGAACTTTCCACTGGATACGCCCAAAAACGATTTCGTAGGGTTCATCTTCAGATTGTGGGCTCGCATTAAGTTGAACACCGTTCTCAGGTCTTGCAGATGATCTTCCTTACGGCGACTCTTGACGGCGATGTCGTCGACATAGAATTCCACTGTCTTGCGCAAATGTTCTCTGAAAATGATACTCATGGCTCGCTGATATGTAGCGCCAGCATTCTTTAGACCGAATAGCATAACTGTATAGCAGTATGTGCCAATCGGAGTTCGGAATGAGGTGTGCTTTTCGTCGTCGGGAGACATCTTGATTTGATTGTACCCCGAGAATCCATCCATGAATGACATACGTTCAAAGCCGCATGTATTGTCGATCATGATGTCTGTGATAGGAAGGGGAAATTCATCTTTGGGGCATGCCTCGTTCAGGTTGCGGAAGTCGATGCAGATTCGAATCTTCCCATTCTTCTTAAGGACGGGTACTATATTGGCGACCCAATCAGGATGTTGCTCTTCACGAATGAAGTCGCTGGCTATTAGCTTGTTGACTTCGGCTTCGATCGCGTCCATGACGCCTGGGCGGAAGCGTCGTTGTTGCTGCTTGACTGGCTTTGCATCTGGCCGTATATTGAGTTTGTGGAGAGCGATGTCAGGATTTAACCCCGGCATGTCTTCATAGCTCCAGGCGAACACATCAATGTATTCTCTGACAAGTTCTAACAGCGACTCTCGTTCTTCGTCAGTTAGGCTTTTACTGATAAAGATCGGTTTTGGAGAAGATTCGCTGCCGAGATCCACTTGTATGACCTCATCTTCAGTAGGAGGTTCTCTCAGTTCGAACCGCTTTTCCCATTGTGCGTCTAATTGCTGGGCCCATGGCTCTAGCTCAAAGATTTCGGGGATGTCTTCGTCTTCCTCGTAAGCGTCGACGAATGCTATGTTGACTGACATGACTTGTCTGAACACATCTCTGATGCTGGTATCTGAGTCGAAAGTCGGTGATCCGGTTGAATGTGACTGCCAGTCGCATTCTTCATCTGAGCTTTCAGGGGTCGTAGTAGGCGTTACATACCCTAAACCGCATCGAGTTTTATTATAGTAGTTCCGTGGTTTGCCCGCTGGGGCTGGCGTCTTCAAAGGTAATCGTCGTCCAGTGCCGTAGTTCAGTCCTGACGTTGTCTCTAGATCATACCCCTATTTCTGTATGAGATATTTGGATTGAGGGCTATAGAGATACAGAGGCAGTCTTCCAGCATCTGACCCGAAGTCGACTTCTTCCATGGCGAGGGGATACGGGTTGTTCGTCCGGCCGAAGATGATTGGGTGGTCCCCTCCCTCGATTATTTGGTAAGCATCTTCTACTGGAGTAAGTTGGATAGCGGTGTACACATTTGTCACCTGTGTATGTAGGTGAGTGCCTATACCGTGTTCCCTAGCATACATTGTACATAGCTTATTGAGCTCCGTGTAGTTCAAAGATAACCCTTTATTGATGAAGTAAGGTATCTTTTCTAGAGGGATTACATTATCTGCGGAAGGTGCGTCAGTGTGGGCAGCCACATACTTGGCTAGCTCTGGTTCCTCTTCGGCTACCCCCTGTGTGAATGAAGATTGAGAGGGCGTCCTAGTCAGCTTGATCTTCAGAGGCTCAACTGACGGAGCGGAGCGTGGGGTTGTCGGTAGACTAGCAACCCCCAGTCTGGCACATGATGTGGAGCGAGGCGTGGCTGGTTCGCTTGAAGTGTCAGACCTCGCATCGGGGTGATGACCTTTTTTAGGCAGGCGTATCGTCAGAGGTCTATCGGAGGGATTGAGCTTCTCTATTTGGGATTGACCGACTCTCGGCAATCTGATGGTAAGTGGCCCTGTCGTGGGTCTCGGTACCTGGCCGAACCTTGGCAGCCGGATTCTCAACTGCTCTTCCTGTGCCGAGAGGCTGATCGTGTCCTTACGCAGGGTGGCCGTAAGGGGTACGGAATTGCCTGGTTTACGAGCCTGGAGGTGGATTGTCAGAGATTCTTCTGATCCCGCGGTTGCTTCAACATCAGTTTGTTTATTTCCTCCTTCAAGGTGCCTCTTCGACTTTTCGTATAGGCAGGAGTCCGAGTAATAAGATTCGACCCCTTTGAAGGGATCGATGTCAGCAAATTCTGTCTTCACGAAGTCGTACTTGTCGACATATTTGAAGCATTAGTGTAGCGTGGAAGGCACGATCATGTAATCGTGTATCCAAGGGCACCCCAAAAGGATATTGTATGAAGTGTCGGCATCTATGACGTAGCAAGTGACTTCTGATTGGAGATCGCCAATCTGACATTTCAGACGGATCTTCCCGATTGGGTAGCTCCTGCCCGAATTGAACCCGCTGATGGCGGTGTTTGTAGGGGTCAGGCGATGCATCGGGATGCGAAGATGATGCAGTAGTCCTTTTGGAATAATGCTTATGGAAGACCCAGGGTCAATGTGCATCCGGTCCACCTTTATGTCGCCGATGTAGCCTGTGTAGTATAATGGGCGATTGTGCAGACATCCTTCGAGAGCCTCAGGAGTTCATACAAGGACAATTTGGCCGGTGTATTGGCCAATTGCGCCAAGATGTCGAAGTTGTAGGGCCTCTCCAGCCCCTGAGATGTTTCCTTTCGGAGGGATTTGTCGAAGCGAGTCTCCTTAGGCCTAGGCTTGTCGGTCGTCGAAGGCTGAGCCGGTCCCGGAGCATCCGTGGTAATGGGCGGATGATCATCAGTCGAGTTTTCAGCCACAGGTTGAGATTGTGCTCCGGATCGAGTAACAACGGCCGTGACTTCCTCTTCATCTGCTGAGGTGGTACGGCAGGATCTGACTTTTCGACTTTTCTTTTTAGAAGATGGAGTGGACTGAGTTACCTCGTGGACTAGGTCCGGATGGACCCACATGATTTCCCCTCGTGATGTGGTGAGGGGTACTAGACCAGCAGCTTGAGCAGGCGGAAGATTAGCAATCTCCATCGTTGCCAGAGGGATGGGTATAACCCTATCCTGGGTCTCTGTTGGAGGGAAGCTGCCGAATTGTACGGACACCATGTTGGCTGCCACGGTTACCTCCTCGAAATCGATAGCCAGAGCGTTCGAATCGATGAGGTTTTGGATATATCGTTTCAGTTGGTAGCAGTCGTGCGTAGCATGGTGGACGTAGCGGTGGTAATGGCAGAACTTTGGGTTCTCCAGATCAGCCGGCCGAGGCTCCCGTCTTGGTGGAGGAAGCTGAATCCTATCTTCTTGTATGAGCATGTCCAAGATAGGCTTGACGTGACCGTCTTCAAAAGAGTAAGTGATTTGAGGCCATTGTTTGTCCGCAGGTTGCGACTCAGGCTTCTGGGCTGTATCGGCCACCATAGCCTGCTTGCCTCTGTTGTCCCGGTTGTTGGAGGGGCTACCCCCATTGTCGTTGGTGGTGTTGGGACGCTTGCCCTTGTTCTCTCCCTCTGAGATATGTAATCCCAGTTGGCGAGCCTTCTTTAATCGTTCTTCGGCACTTGTAGCACTAATGATAAAAGCCTTCCAGTCCTTGAATTGACTCTCGCCCATCCAGAGACTGATTGTTGGGAGTAGTCTCTTTTGGCAAATTTCGATCAAGGAAGAGTCTGGGTTGCCAGATGGTAACTTCATTACGGTTTGACAAAACCGCTCAATGTAATTCCTCGTCAGCTCTTTCTCTCCTTGGATGACGTCCATGAGGGTAGACATTGTGACATCCTGTCCTACCTCATAGAACCCCTCCAAGAACAAGCGTTTGAAGCCAGCGAAGGAGTGGATGCAATTGTCTGGCAGGTTGCGGTACCAGTCGAAGGCGACTCCTTCCAATGCCCCGATGAATAACCGCGTGAGGATAGCGTCATCATGAGGCAAATGGTCGGTGGTGACCTCGAAGTAAGTGATATACCGACTTGCTGAGGTCTTGCCATCATATGGGTTGATATTGAACGGCTTATATCTTGGTGGGAATGGAACATCCCTCCATTCAGCAGGATATGGTTGTCGAATTCTGAAGTCTTAAGAGTTTTCTCGGGCGTGGAACATGGCTCGGAGCTCTTGAACTTCTCTCCTTACTTCTCGGGTCTCATCTGTCGCAGTCGGAGCCGTTACTTCGGGAGGATTATTGCCCGGGTTTGGTGCCGCCGAATTTGAATCTACGTTGACTGGGGGACCCGCACTTGTCTGGCTAGGTGTCACTCCCTGCAGATTAGGAAGCGCCGCTTTGATCTCGTCTACAGACTTGACCAAGGCGTACAATATGGCCTCCAAAGTATCGATGCGCTGGCGATCACCGGAACCGCCTTGATTACTGTCTGTCATGAATACCGTCTTCACATGAGGAGTGACGGAAGGAGTGGTGGAGGATGTACCCTCCGAGTCGTACCCGTGCATCGAGAAATCATCAGGATATATGGGGATGTTCTTTTCAGGTTCGGACTCGGAAGGAACACTACCCCCAGCTTCGGAGCTTGCTTCGTCTAGGATGTCCTTGGGGACGTCGGTATCTGTTGTATCCGTCGGAGGATTTGTTTCCTCCAGTCCGTATTCCTGGAATGTCGGATTGTCGTGGATGTTTGGAGGAGTGCTACCCCCAGTTCCGACGACCCCCAATGTTGCAGACGACGAACATCCTACTGCAGCAGTTTTCGTCTTCGAACGGGTGTGTTGAAATACTCCAGTGGAGGATATCCCTTTAGACGATGGTTTCTTAGCTGTAGTAGTTGACATCTTTGGACTGGAGATGCTCATTTTCTTCCCTCTTCCCTTGGCGAGAACTTTCTGTGCGAATTTACAGGAGACAACAGGAGGTGTCTCGTCTTCTGAGCTCGGGTGATGTAGTCTTTGGAAGACGGATGGTCGGTCTTCCGTCACCGCCGCATTGCTGCAACAGCAGTTGACGATGATCTGGGTGCATTGATGTCCGTGTGAGGGCTCTTTACACCCCGAAGCTCCTTCTTTTTCCTTGTGTTTGTGGAGGATAACCTCACGCAGGTCAGAGGAACCACTTTGTCTCTTTGCCGCCGGGGGCTGGACTTGAGTGGTTTTATACAACTTCCCATCAGAGGCCCGCATAATAATCAGCGGGATGCCCCGATAGTCAGAGGTTGTGGCAGTCGTCTGGACTTGATGAGCCCGCGCTGTCCTAGACTTCCTCCTTTTAGCACTTGTGGGTGCGTAATAGGAGGAGTCTAAGTCGAATACCACAGAGTCTGGATTATCATCCAGAGAATGATCAGAGTCAGGACCGCATGAGAGCCGGTCGAAGACTGATCGAGAGAAGCGTGGGACGGATGCTAGGTGGCTAGCATTGGGTACCGTGCAGGCTGTCTGCATACGGCTGTCTTTTCTTGTAGGATGAGTCTTTATGCGGCTACGAGTCACGACCGTGCAGGCTGACCGCATGCGGTTGGCATCTGTGGCCGTATGGGTTTTCTGCAAGCGATTGACTTTAATAGCCGCATGAGTCTCATCCGTGCGGTTGGCAACTGTAGCCGCATAAGTTATGCGGCTGACAGATGTGGTCGCATGAGTTTTCTTTATGCGGTCGGCGGTTGTAGCCGCATGGGTTTTCTTCCTGCGGTTAATACTCTTCTGCGGCTCGGATCGCGTAGAGTTCCTCTTTGCCCCTGCAAGTCCAGCATCATAGTGTTTTCTTCTGCCGGACTTGGGGACAGCAGAGTTGTCTACGGTCTGAAGTGGGGCCGCAGGGGAGTCTTTCTCGCCATCTTGAGCAATAGAGAGCACCTCATCAAGGGCTTGCGGAGGAGCAAATGATTTTGGCCTCCACCCTTTGCGAGCCTTTATGGCACGGGTGCGCTTCTGGACCGGGCCAGTGCTACCTTCAGAGAGCATCTCTTCGAACGCCTGTTGGTCGAAGCGGATGACCATCTTCTGTTGTATAGAACCAAGTTTGGCTGCGTCCGATTGTGTTACCAACTCCTCAGCCATGGAGAAGTTAGTCCCCAGCAGAGTCGCCATCGTGTTTGCCATTGATTGTAAAAGTACAGAACAATTATCGGAGGATTGAACTTAGACTCACAATACAAACTCGCTCGTACAAAGAAAGCCTAGGGACGAAAACCTAGGTACAGCAGTCTAAGTACGATTGTTTATTTTAGATTCTGGGGGGTGACGGTAGAGGCTCGGGAAAGCGACGGCCGCTCTGCCTTACTCTTTGGACGATCGGTACGCAGCCTTGACTCGGGGAAGATCTGCTTGGTCGTTGACGAAGAAATGCCTTCTTGCTCTCTCTCTGATTGCTCTCCTGGCATCTCTCTCTCTGTGTATATTCCCTCTCTGACTATGGAGGAAGTCTCTCTGTGTATACGTATTCTTCTCTGGTTTTCTTTTTGTATATCTCTCTATATTTTACAAGGGAATGGCACCTTGCTATTTATAATAGTGGGATGTGACCACTAGGGTTGCCAATGATTAGCTCTTGGAGATGGCGGCGGCCTGGGGATTGATCAATCCAGGCCGTTCATTTTTTATTGTGACGAATCAGAACCATTAAGGGTAGATTATACCAAATTTCAATTAGCAATTAATGCTGATTGGCATAAATCTTCCTTATAATGATTCTCTAATATCTGCGAATAAATCAAATTTATTCTCCTGCCACATGCCCCAGATCATCCGGATTCGACCCGATCTTGGATTGCCATAAGTCTGGGAGATTGATCGGCTGAGGACACGTGTCCTGAGAGCCAACGGTGAGACTGGAACCGCATGCAGATTGGGCCGCATGAGATTTGGGCCGCATGAATTTTGGGCCGCATAAGACTTGGGACACGTGTCAGGGCTGTCTGGGCAGTGGCCCCCTCATTCAGACTTCTGAACCATATGATGAGCCGCATGAACTGCATAATGGTGTGTCTGCTTGAGCCGCATGGGCATGATCTTCTTGAGCCGCATAGGGATGATTCCACTCGAGCCGTATGGGACAGCTTCACTCTGAACCGCATGGGAAGTCTTCACTTAGAGCCGCATAAGCACACCCACGTGGCAGGGCCACGTGGCATTTTGTTGCTCTCGGGGGATCGTGTCAGAGATTTCTTTCTCTTCCCTAGAGATTCATCATCATGACAGAGTCATAATTACCTGCTTTGGTGTCAGGTCTGTCAACTTTTCAGAGGGGTCAGCCGTCAAAGCAATTAATGCAGCATGGATCGGAGGGGAGCACTGTCACGCCACATGTCTTCTGAGCCGCATGGAATACCTCCGGCCGCATAGCTCCTTATGCCGCATGACTCCCTGAGCCGCATGCGTTTTCTGAGCCGCATGGGTCTTTCTCTAGTATTTTCCATGCTTCTACACCTTCATGCGGACCTGTTTGGCTATGTGATAATTTATAAACCACATGAATCCCATATTTTTTATGCTTCTATAAGACCCCCTTCAAAGTTTTTAAATTGCAAATTTGGAATACTTTGAATAAGAAGCATGAAAATATGTTAAGCCATATGGAGTCTTCAATTCGCAGGAAGCCTTTCGAACTGCAGAGAGATCTTTGAGTCGCAGAACAAATCTTGAGTCGCAGGAAGATCCTGAGTTGCAGAACAAATCTTGAGTCGCAGGGACGCTTCGAGCCGCAGAGGGTCTGCCAGCTGTCACTGCTACATTTAATTCTCCTGACTCGGTTGTGGATATATTTTCGAGGTGAAGCCGACGGTTACTGGGGATAAAGTTCCCAAACGTCGACTTTATCTTTAATGATCTTGAAAATCGAAGAGACGCTCGACGGTTACTAGGGATAAAGTCCCCAAACGTCATCCCTATCCTTAATGATCTCGAGAATCGAAGAGTCTCTCTTTAGCAACTCTATAAATAGGAGTTGTTCAGAGAGAGATTTTCATCTTTCACCTTCTCCTCCTTTGACCTCATCATACTTTTTGCTATGGCTCCAAAAGCTTCTAAGTCGATTGGTGCGGCGGCCAAAGAAAAGAGACTTGCTTCTCCGTTGAGAGCGGCAGACACTCTTTCCATTCATGGTGAGCAGACGATGACTGAAATTTCAAATGGCCATAGCGCATATTTTCATGTGCAGGCCTGTCATATACTGCCTCTGCTATAAGCCTAGTTGATGTATGCCCTATCTCGCCTGGACCACTTGTGTTCTGTACGATAGGGCCGCATGGACTGGGCCGCATAACTGCTGCTCATTCGAACTTGAACCGCCTGAGTGCCTCAAGGTGGATCTGTATGAATTTTCCATGACTAAGCCGCATAGGTGCCGCATGAGCACTTTATGATCGGGCCGTATAAATTTTTCATGACTGAGCCGCATAATGACTGAGTCATATAAATGTTGCATGAGTACTTCATGACTTTGGGGCTGTATGTTTTGGCTGGGCCGCATAACTGGCTAGGCCGCATAACAGAGTTCTTTATTTTCTCTGTGCTAAACCCTTTTTTCCTCTGTTTCTGTAGGGATCTGGCTAGCAAACCTGTTCAGGACCGGTGTCGACGATGGAGTGAAAATACAACATTCTGGCGCCTACATCAGACAGCTCAAAACTCCTCATGCTTCGGAAGAGTTTTCTCCACGCCTTTTTGGCATATACATCAAACAACTCAGGACTCTTCATGCTTCGGAAGAGTTTTCCCCAGGTGGTAGGAAGGTCCTTTATACCTCGAAGAGTTGGACGGTGGTCAAGCATCGTTATGAACGTCCTGCCGTCACGGCTCTCCAAGTAGGCAAAACCACCATCAGGGACCATGTTTTGAAGGTATGGTCCCTTGGGGGAGCAGGGCTAAGGCATCCGCAATACGGAGGGGAGGATATCATGCTATATTTACCCTCCTCCCGGCAGCTCCTAGGAGATTCAACAGCTTTGTTTGCTTCTCAGCTGTAAAACATGACTTCCTTTGAGGGCCACAAAATTGCTTGAAGATGAAGCACTGTCAATCCCAACTATGTATTGCCAGATTTTTCCTTTCTTTGCTGTCGATGTAGTCCTATGAATGTAACTGATCTTGAATAAGCAGAGTATGTTCACTCTATTTTATTTGTGGTATTTTGTGGTGCTTGTACTAGGGACATAATACATCATTTGTATTTGATAAAGGACATCCCACTGGGGGATTTTTGTGGACCTATTGCCCTTTTGTGCATCTGGAAATGCGAACAACTAGATTTGAATGATATTTTATGGACCTACTAATCTTTGGTACACCGATGGTGTGAGTAATAGATTAGAATAACTTTTGTGGACTTATTACCCTTTTTGTGTACTGGCGATGCGAGTACGGATAATAATTAGTGGAGAGGAAACCAATATATTTACACAGAGGTAATGAGGACGTGGTAAATACGGGTCAAAACAAAGCCTTCCTACTCAGAGGTAATGAGGACATGGTAGGGGTAGGCATAATAGAGGTACACAGAACAACTCAGAGGTGCTATCAACGTGGAAGTTCTATGCATTGGGTGATTTGCTTGTGATGGATGGGAAAACAATTCAGAGGTAATATGGACATGGTTGTTTTTTTTTGTTGGAGAATTTTGTGGATCTATTACCCTTTTTGTGCACTGACAGTGCGAGTAATAGGTTAGGATAAGTTGTATGGACCTATTACCCTTCTGCGCCCTGGTGGTACGGGTAATAGATTTTGAGACAAAAGCTATGACCAGGATGTTCATAGATATGACCAAGGGATGAGATATGGATTCATTCGGAGTAGTCAGAGAGTAATTTCAGTGGTACCTGAGGGTACGTAACTCAACAATCTGGGAGATTTGATGTCAGAGTGTAAGTTCAGCGATACCTGAGGGTATATAACTCACAATCCGAGAGATAGTTGGAAGATGTCGTTTAGATATAGTATTTCTTGAGGAACTTGCCATTGATGGGCATCATGAGCAAATCTCCATTTTGTTTTGCGAGACGATACGCACCGTTGGAGAATACGGTCTCGATGACGAACGGACCCTCCCACTTAGGCTGGAATTTGCCAGGGGTCTTGTAAGTCATGACCATTGGTCTACGAATGGCCAAGACGAGATCGCCAACTTGGAATATTCTCTGCTTGACTTTCTTGTTGAAAGCTCGAGAGATGCGCGCTTGATAGAGATCTATGCTTTGTTGGACTTGTAGACGCTTCTCATCAAATGCTTCTAACTCTTGTAGCCGTCGGCGATAGTTATCGTCCGCCGTTAACCGGTAGGTAAGGGCCACTCGAAGTGAGGGGATCTGAGTTTCCAAAGGGAGGACTGCCTCGCTCCCATAAACCAAGGAGAATGGTGTATTTCTTGTAGTCGTCCTAATTGTCATCCGATACACCCATAAGCACTCAACAAGCTTTTCATTCCAGTCGCGCTTGTTTGCAGACATGAACTTTTTGAGGAGCTTGATTATGGTTTTTTTGAATGCTTCAGCCAGACCATTGGCCGAGGGATTATATGCTATCGAGGCCATGTTCTGAATTTGATTCTTATCACAAAATTGATAGAAAGTGTGGCTTGCGAACTGCGGACCATTGTCGTGGATAATCCTCTGGGGCAGTCCAAAATGGTAGATGACGTGATACTTTGTGAAGCTAATCACGTTCGATGTCTTGACCTCTGCCAACGGAACAGCTTTCGCCCATTTGGAGAAGTAATCGGTGATTGCAAGTATGAACCAATGCCGTCGAGATGACGGTGGGGTGATTGGCCTAATGATATCCATTCCCCATGCTTCGAATGGCCAAGAGGCCACTGTCGGGTGCAAGAATTCAGACGACAGATGTATGAAATCTGCATGGATCTGGCAAGCCTTGCACTTCTTTGCATAATCAACTGCATCTGCGACCATTGTGGGCCAGTAATAACCCATCCGGCGAAGACGATCTTGTAATTTTGGGCCAGGTTGGTGGGCCCCACAAGTACCGTAATGAGCTTCACGTAGGGCCTCTGTGGCTTCTGTATTTGACAGGCATCTTAGTAGTAGCCCATCGTAGGATCGTCAATATAATATTTTCGTCTCTGTATCATAGAAGAATCTGAGGGAGCGTCTTCTGATTGAGGTAGCTTCCTTCACATTCTCTGGCAGAATTTTATAGACCGCAAAGTCAATGAGCGGGCATCTCCAGTCTTGTATGTCATCGGTTATCTGGGTGGAGTAACTCATACCCAGTTGAAGATTGTTCCTGGGGCAGACCAGTTCATGGCCTATTATGTCGACTAGATGATGAGTGTTATTCAGGAGTGCCAAGGAAGCGGTGAGACCTGCCAGGGCATCGACTTCGATATTTTGAAGCCTAGGAACGTGCTCTATAAAGAACCCTTCCAAGGTTATAATGATGGCAATTGTTGTCCGATAATAGGGAATCAGGTCCTCATTGCGAACCTCGTATGAACCTCGGATCTGGTTAACAACCAACTACGAGTCACCATAAGCTTCCAGGTATCTGATCTCCACTTCTTTTGTGAGTTGGAGCCCAATGACTAGAGCGTTATATTCGGCTACGTTGTTCGAACAGGGTTCTGTAAGAGAATACGCCCGATTGACTACTAGTACGGAGGGAGAAATCAATACCACCCCGACTCCAGCGACGATATCACCTTCTGGCCCCATTCTTGAAGTACCGTCGAAGAACATTCGCCAATGGCGTCGTGCGAAGTCATGTTCGAGGCGACGACTTTATCAAAAAATTTTACATAAATTTTGGCTGTTTCTGGGCCTGGATGGGCTGCTAAGAAGTCAGCCAGGGCTTGACCTTTGATAGCCTTCTGCGGAACAAAGACCATGTCGTATGGGGATAACAGTATCGCCCAGGTGGCTAGAAGAGAACTGAGTGCGCCTGGCTTGGTCATAAGAACCCTGAGGGGATTAACTCGTGAAACAACATGGATGGTCTGTCCTGTCACATAGTGTCGTATTTTCTGAATGGCGAACACTAGGGCAAGGCACTCCTTCTCCACTACGGTGTACCTATGTTCCGGTCATACTATCATCCGGCTGAGATAGTAGATGGCTTGTTCATGTCCCGTGTCATTATTCTGTACTAGCAGAGCACCGACGGAGTGTTATATTGCCCGTACATAGAGCAGGAAGGGCTTTTCGGCGACCAGGGCTACCAGTACTGGCGGATTCATCAGGTACTCCTTAATATCATCAAAGGCACGCTGACATTCCTCGTTCCATACAAAAGAGACACCTTTCCTCATTAGTTGAGTGAAGGGTTGGCATCACCCTGAGAGGTTAGATATTAACCTCCTGATATAGGCTAGTCTTCCCTGAAGGCTGCAGAATTCGCGGAGATTTTTTGGTGGATTCATCTCCAGGATTGCTTTTGTTTTGTCGGGATCTATGTGAATGCCCCGGGAAGTAATGACAAAGCACAAGAACTTTCCGCTAGACACCCTCAGAAAAGACTTGGTGGGATTCATCTTCAGGTTGTATGCCTGCATGAGGTCGAACACTCTTCTCAAAACATGTAAATGATCGTTTTTGGTGTGGCTCTTGATGGCGATGTCGTCTACGTAACACTCTACCGTCTTTCGCAAATGATCTCTGAAGATGACACTCATAGCCCGTTGGTATGTAGCACCAGCGTCCTTCAGGCCAAAGGGCATGACCGTATAACAATATTCACCGATCGACGTTCGGAATGATGTATGCTTCTCATCATCAGGAGCCATCTTGATTTGATTGTACCTTGAAAAGCCATCCAAAAATGACATGCATTCGAAGCCACACGTATTATCGATCATTATATCGGTGATCGGAAGAGGGAATTCATCCTTGGGGTATGCCACATTCAGATTGCGAAAATCGATACAGATTCGGATTTTCTCGTTCTTCTTGATGACTGGTACTATGTTGGCTACCCAGTCTGGGTGCTGCTCTTCACGGATGAAACTGCTAGCTATAAGCTTGTTCACTTCTGCTTCGATGGAATTCTTGATGTCTGGACGAAATTGCCGCTGCTGTTGCTTGACTGGTTTTGCGTCCAGAGTGCAATCTCGGGGTTTAGCCCTGGCATGTCTTCATAGCTCCAGGCAAAGACGTCGATGTATTCTCGGACGAGTTGTAACAATGACTCCCGCTCGTCGACTGTCAGACTTTTACTGACGAAGATCAGCTTTTGAGAGGATTCATCGACGAGGTTAACTTGCATAACCTCATCTTCAGTGGGAGGATCATGAAGTTCAAAGCGTTTCTCCCATTGTGCATCTAGTTGCTGGACCCACGGCTCCAACTCAAGTGGTTCAAGTAGGTCTTCTTCGTCTTCGATATTAGCGGATGTCATATTGGCAGATAATGTATGTCTGAATATATCTAAAATACTGCTATCGGAGTCATAAATGGGTGACTCGGACGAATGAGAGTGCCACTCGCATTCTTCGTCAGAACTTTCTGGCGTTGTTGGTGGAGTAACATACCCGAGGCCGCGTCTGGATTTGTGATAATGATCCTGAGGCTTCTCTGCCGGTACTGGCGGCTGTAGAGACAATCGTTGACCACTGCCATAATTTAGACCCGGGGTAGCCTCCATGTCGTACCCCTGCTTTTGCATGAAGTACTTGGCTTGAGGACTATACAAGTAGAGCGGTAGTCTTCCAGCGTCGGGTCCGAGGTCGGACTCTTGTGGCGTGAAAGATTAAGAACCTTCTTTTCGGCCAAAGATGATTGTGTGATCCCATCCTCTTCTGTCTGGGACCGGGAAGTAAGCACCTTTTATGGGAGCAAGTGGATTTGGGGTATGGATGGTTGTCACCTGTGTGTGCAGGCTAACGTCTAGACAGTCCCGTGCGGCATACATTAGATTAGGCTTATTATACTCAGAATAGTCTAACGGCAGCCTCTTATTGATGAAATAAGGAATTTTATCTACGGGAATTACATCATCAGGAGAGGGGCTATCCACCTGTGTAACCACGTATTTGGCGAGTTCTTCGTCCTCCTTGGCTACCCCCTGCGAGCTTAGAGGTCGGGATGCTGTCTTGGGCAGCTTGACTATCAGGGGCTCTGCTTGAGGTATTAATTTGCCTGAGAGTTTTGAATCGACACTTGGCTGTTGACTCTTCTTGGGAAGACGGATGACAATGGGCTCAGTAAGGGACTTTGTATCTTCTGGTCGCATTGGAGTAGATTTTGGTAATCGGATTACCATTGGTGTTGCCGAGGGCCTTGCATCTTCCTATTGCCTTTGATTGAACTTTGGCAACCGGATCACCATTGGTCCTATGATAGGCTTTGGCTCTTGGCTGGATCTCGGGAGACAGATGACCATTGGTCCTAACTGCGTAGGTGAGGGAGGAGAACCGAGCACCTCTTTATGCAAGATTGCAACAAGGGGTACGGCCCTGCCCGGTTTACGGGCTTGGAGACGAATTCTTATGGGTTCTTCTGGCCCTATAATGGCTTCCAGCTCATCCATTATATGTTTTCTGGATTTATCATATAGACAAGCCTCCGACGAGTAATAAGATTCAACCCCTTTGAAGGGATCAATGTCGGCGAATTCAATTTTCACGGAACAGTGCATATGACATACTTGAAACACTGGTAAAGGGTGGATGGCACGATCATATAGTTATGTATCCACGGACGTCCCAGGTGGATGTTGTAGGAGGTGTCTGCATCTTTGACATAGCAGGTAACTTCCGTCTTCAGGTCGCCAATCTGGCACTTCAATCGAATTTTCCCTAGGGGATAGCTTCTTCCTGAGTTAAAACCGCTAATGGCAGTGTTGGTTGCCAATAGCCGATGCATAGGGATGCCAAGAAATTGGAGCAGGCTTTTCGGGATGATGTTTATTGACGAGCCAGGGTCGATATGCATCTGATCCACTTTGATGTCGCCTATGTACCCAGTGTAGTACAAAGGGTGATCATGAAAATTAGACTTGATCAACATGTCCTGTGGAGTAAATATGATGTTGGGCATTGCATCTGAGCTATCGTCGCCCTGTAGATCTGTTGGAGGGACTTCCCCTGGAGGCTTGACCTGAGCTAAGTAGGCATCAGCATTCTGGAGTGCTTCACTCAATACGACACGAAGATCCTTGGACAGCCTTAGGAGCTTGTATAGCGACAACTTTGCTGGCGTATTAGTCAATTGTGCTAATATATCGAAGTTATAAGGTCTCTCCAGTCCCTGAGGTGCATCATTGCGGAGTGGCCTGTCGAAGCAGGTTTCCTTTGTCTTGGATTAGTCCGCCCGTGGAGGCTGACATGGTCTTAAAATATCAGTGGGAGGCAATGTTGCTGGCTGAGGATCTTCGGTTGGATTATCCCGTACGGGCTGGACTTGTGCTCCAGACCGGGTAACAACATCTGTAGCTTCTTCAGCTTCGGCTGAAATTGTGTGGCAGGCTCTGGACTTTCTACCCTTCTTCTTGTTGGTAGAAGATGACACCCTCAGGGTAACTTTGGGCACCAAGTCTGGATGCACCCACATGATCTCTCATCGCGATGTGGTGAGAGGGACCAATCCAGATGTTTGGCTCCGGACGGGTAGAAGATTAGTATCCTCCATCGTTGCCCGAGGGACAGGTATGACCCCGTCTGGAGTGCTTATCGGAGGAAAGTCGCCGAACTGAATAGACACCATGTTTGCCGCCATGGTAACCTCTTCAAAATCTATCGACAGGGCTTTGGAGTTGATAAGGGTCTGAATGTACCGCTTCAATTGGAAACAATCATGAGTGGAATGACGGACGTAGCGGTAGAAGTGACAGTATTTTGGATCCTCCATTTATGCCGCTCGAGGCTCCCATTGTAGAGCCTAAAAATCAAGTTGTGTCCTGAAAATACTAATCAATGATCAAGTTGCGCCCCAAAAATTAGATTGCGCCACTAATGTGAAGCTCAGAGAGCAGACTGTGCCGCTGAACAAGTTGTGCCTGATATCAGACTGCGTCTAGTCTTGTTGTGCCAAAATCTACGTGGCGTCTGATACTTAATGGTCATCATTACCTGACAACACTGACAACTGACACCACAGTGAATGAGGAAAATCTTTTCGAATCCTGTGAATTGTGCCGCTCAAGGAGAGTTGGTAGACAGCTGTCCTGTACACTTCGTAAGTTGCACCTAGGCGCAATCCAGACAAAATCTTTAGTTGCACCTAGGTGCAGTGTGAATGGCTTCGGCTCAAAAGATGCCACGTATCTAGGCGCGGCTCAGTTAGGCACAGTTGACCGAAGCTCGTGCAATCTGATGAAGTTGAGACAACTGACATTCTAAAGCAGGATGACGTGGCGCACATGCTACTAATCTCTCAAGACATGTCTACTATCATGTACACGACCACGCGCATCTCAATCACATGATGCCACGCATCTAAATACAGTTAGTACACGACTGACAACTGAATGAAAGTTGGCGCAACAGGAGGTTGGCGCAATCTAGCCTCGCGCACATCAGAATAACTGCTAAAACAGTTATTTCCTGAACTCTATAAATAGAGTTTCCAATTATTGTGAAATCATCAGATACATAGGCACAGAGATCAAGAACTCTTGTCAAAGTGCTGCTGCATTCTCCAGAGGCTACAGTCTTCAAGTTCACATAGTCCAAGGGATAAAGTGATCGTCTTCTGATCATATTTCTAAAGTTGTACTTCCCCAAAATTTATTGTACTTTGTATTATTCTTTTTCAAGTTTGGAATAAACTTTTTGTTTTTGTAAATAAAATGGCGACTCTGCTGGGGACAACTTTCTTCTCCGACGAGAAGGTGACAACTCAATGTGACATTGCGTCGATCGGCAAGACGCAGAAGACTCTGGTTGTTCAAGTCCACCAGACAGCCTACGAGAATATGATCAACACCAAGAGCAACAAGCGCACGGTGGCTATCGCCAAGAACAGAACTATATGGACTCCTAAATCTCCTATAGTCGTTGTTGTCCAGGCACAACTTGAGTGTTCAGTTACCAGGGCACAATTCGCCTCCGTGGCTCCAGCACAGCCTGTTTCTGTTGCTAGGGCGCAATCTGCTCATCCTGCTGCCCATGTGCAGTCTACTACTTTCTTTTCTGCCAAGGCGCAGTCTGTTCTAGCTATTGTCGAGGGGCGGTCTACCCATGTTGCTTCCAAGGCGCCACCAGTAGCCCGTAGGACTATGGCACAACCCAAGCAATCGGTAACCCAGGCGCAGTCTGCTATTCTGGCACAACTCAAGGGAACTAGTCTTTTGGCTATTCTCTCTTCTAATTTTCAAGTTCTGAACTTGTAGAATTCATGTCCTAGTGCTAACACTGGACAGAACAAAGGGAAAAGTCCTTTGACATTTTCTCAATTGGCACAATCTGTGCCTAAAATGGTCTCACAACAGAATAAAGGGAAACGCTTCTTAGCTAACCCTCTTCAAAATAAAGGAAAGCACCCTTTGGTCTTTCCTCAAACTTTCCTCGTCTATGACTCAGAGAAAGATGTATCATATTCTATTCCTGTAAACAGAGGTCCTCGGATCTCTGATACCGGAAAGAATACTGATCAGAAAGGTATCTTACCTACCCCTATGGGGTCTGGTCAAGACCTTCCTACCTTGCAAATTTCAAGATCCAAACAAGAAAAATTGAAGGTATCACAAACAGAGACACCGGGAGAAGAATTTTCAGATTTACGCGCTTATCTCAATAGGCGTCAACCAATATCAACTTTGGCAAAATGTAAGAACCCTATGCCCAAGGCCAATATGTACCAAGAGCCAAAGTTTGAAAAGAAAGACCCATCCACCTATGCTAATGAGTTGAGTACATCTTTGTTCACTTAGGGAACTAAACATCTGAAGAATAGGAGACATGTTCCTAACATTATCAAGGAATATATTCCTCCGACTTCTTCTCGTCCTGTAGTTGTAACTGATCTCCGGCAACGTCTTACACAAAGACGGGAGACTACAGGGATGTTTCCCTCACCTCCAAATCGTACTCCAGATCGCCACTGCCTACATAAAGTTGTCATCAACTGTTATTGTCAATCGGCTCGACGATCTATCTTCGATCGTTTGAACTATACTTCAACCCTGAACATATAATAGAAGACGAAGATGAGCTATTATATGCTTCTGTTAACATGACTTCTCAAGGCACTGGAGGTGAGAAACGTCTAAGACGTAATGCATCCCGTAATCCCAGTCAGCAATACTTAGATCGGATCCATGCATCCAGTGAAGGTGTCTTTCAATACACTAGATCGAGAAATCGACATTTGAACCAGGGTGTCTTTAATCAAGAAGATCTCTCCATCACTTATGTAGGAGAGGACTCTTTTTTGGAGTTTTATGCAGATAGTGAAAGTTCTGAACAAACTATCTCATCAATAGCAGTAAAAGAAGGGACGGCATACACCATTATAGAAGATCAAGATGCCTCCACTTCAACCAGTCAAGAGCAACGAATTGTTGCATTAGAGGACAAATTGAAGACAATGGTAGAAATGGTTGCAAGCATGCATACCTTGATTGTGGCTCAACATACAGTGCCTCCGATTATAAACCCTGCTATAAATCCTAATCTCATAGCATCTTCTGTACCTGTTAGTCTGGGGGTACCAACTCCTCAGGTTGCTTCCGTGCCGATTCAAGCTAATCCCAGTCATTCTGGTGCTGGGGGTGGTAATTACCACGCTGTTCCTCCTCCTAACACTTCTAACTAGCCTACCAATTCCCAAACATCAGGGGATGCTAATGAGGCTGTGAAACTCTTATGCACTCAGTTTGAAGCCTTCAAACAGAAGGATGGCTTACAAAGACTGGACATAAAGCAACCATATCCTACAGAGTGAAAGGAAGTTCCATTTTCTCCTAAGTATAAGCTTCCAACCATTATGCTGTTTGACGACAGCACTTCTCCAAGTCAGTACATCAATCATTTTGAGTTTATGACTGATAAATTACAGCCAAATGATGCTCTCCTTACCAGAGTATTCGTCGGTTGTTTGGCCAGTGCAGCATATGATTGGTATCGTAGCCTGCCTGATGGCTGCATCACTTCTTTTGCTGGTTTCATGCAAATGTTTTTGGAACGGTTTTATGAGGGAGTCAATGATATGACAATGTCTTCCCTCATTAAAATTAAACAGAGGCACAATGAATCCACAGAGAGTTTTATCGAAAGATTCTGCCGAGAGGTACTCAAAATGCCTTTAGGAACTCCATCTGTTGTAACAATAGACACTTGCAAATCAAACTTGTTGCCTATTATCAGTATGTGGATGGGATCTGCACAATTCCAGGATTGGCCTTCTTTCATTGTAAATACAAAAGCGGCAGAAGTCAGTACCGAAAAGTTCAAGCAGTTAGGAGTCCAGATGACTCATCCTAACCAAGATGAACATTCTACACCCGGGGGTAGTAATCGCCAGAATAACCGCAAGAATAAAGAAACACTGGCCATTAATCTCAAAGGCAAAGAGTCTTTGGCTGTCAATGTTTCTCAGACGACATCCACTCCATCAGCGCCACTGCAAAAGCCAACTCGTCCAAAAAAAGAGTATTCTTTCGATGAAGATGATACTTTAAGCATCTTCGATTGCTTGATCAAAAGCAATAAGCTTCAGCTTCCAGAGGCAAAGCGACCAGAATAAGTTGGTAAAACTGATCACCCTAAATACTGTGTTTATTACAGATTCATAGGGCATCCAACCAGAGCATGTTCTGTGCTCAAGGGCAAAATCTAAGAGTTGGTCAACTCTGGAGCAATTACTCTACAGCAGGACGAGAAAACGGTGACTGCTAATATGGTTTCTCTTCAATTCGATAATTTTCCACCACAACTTGTACAAGATGGTGTTGTCCCCATTCCAAGGACTACTCTTAAAATTGTGAATATCCTACCTCCTCAAAATGAAGGTCTTGTTCCGCTGTCAACTAACAGAGGAGAGATTATGTAGATTCATCCAGATCTGGTGGCAGAATTTAAAACGCCTTACTCTTCTAAGCAAAAGAAGCATTCCAAGTCTAAATCCAAGAACTGCAACATGGTATCCTTTGAACCAGTAACAGAAGAAGAAATTCTAATGGGCCCTAGATCTGGGAAACCCTATCTTCGGAAGTATTCCGAAAATCAAGAAAACCCTGCTCCATCCCCGGATGCTCTTCCTTCATCATCTTCTTCTGCTGAAGAAACACCATCTACATCCTTGCCAATGGTCGAACTATCTCCTCCTAAACTAACATCAGCAGACAAGGGAAAGCAACCTGTTCGCTTTGACAAAGTACTGAAGAAGTCCTCATCTCCTGGACTTGAAAAGCCTTACAATTTGACATATTGGCTCAATTGGCAAATACTCCAGCAAGATTGTCAATCTTTGAACTTTTACGTCTCTCAAAAGAAACTCGAGAGACGTTAAGTGAAGCCTTGATGCAGGCTGACGCTTGTCTTACGCTTCTCAAGAAACCTAGAAAGGGAGCCGGTCAGCTGTGCACATTGTCAAAGTGTATTTGAATTAATGCCCAATATCACTTTTACACAAGATGACATGTTGTTAGAAGACAGTCGTCATGATCGTCCTCTCTATTTTACGGGTATGTAGACACCATAAAAGTCGATCGCATTCTGATTGACCCCGGGTCTGCACTTAGCATTATGCCGAAGTCTTTACTGGATGCTTTGAAGATTCCGGTGCATAACCTTTCTACAACTATCACTACCATCCTGGGGTTTAATCAAGGAAGAAGTGAACCTTTAGGGAAGATATGCCTAAAACTTCAAATTGGCAATCTTCGTACAAAGGTTACTTTCTATGTTATTGATAATCATGGCTCATACAATGCTTTGTTTGGAAGGCCATTCCTCCATGAACACAATATTGTACCCTCTACGCTCCACCAATATTTCAAATATGTGGATGGTAATGGAGAAGTCCAAAAAGAGGTGGCAGATCTGAATCCTTTCAAAGGAGTTGAAGCATATTGCAATGATTCTCGCATGTACAAGGAGGAATTCATGAAGGTGGTACTAGCAATGGACACAGATGAAGAACAGAAGAGTGTGTTAAATGATACTCTGGTAATTCCCGTCAAAGGACGCACTTCATGTCCTCAGTCTTCCAAACCACTGACTATCTATCTCCCTACCCACGGGAAGCAGCCTAAGGGTGATAGTCAAGAACAAAGGGAGCTCACCCCTTCTGAGCTGCTTGTAATCGATCTTCGTCGTAAGAAGTTCCCTCCTCTTTCTCGTTCTTCTTCTCCCCCTCTTGTCATCAATCTAACTAAGCCTGCTAAGGCTAAAGTCCCTGTTGTAAATGATGGTGTAAAAATCAATAAAGCATCTCCTTTGTAGTATACTGATGTCTTTTACTATACTTAGTGTTATTTGGATATGCTAGATAACTTTAAACCACTTACAATAGAAGTCGTATCATCTCTACGAAATGTGGTATCGCTGGATTCAATACAAGAGTCGTACTTCTTAGTACTATCTCGAAAGAAAGATGAAAAGTCTATATTCTTCAACAAAAGAGAAGAACCAAAAATCATGCTCTATAATGATAATAGAGATGATACAAAAAGGCTACAATTACGATGCTATAGTCCACAATCCAAAGCCATCATCCGTAAAATGGGCTATAATTTCAGAACAGGCCTCAACAATGGTAAAAGAAGGCAAACTCCTCTTCGTATTGCTGTTCCAAAAGAAAAATCACAACAATACCACAGTAAAACGAAACGGGGACTAGGTTATGCTTCACCACTCCCAACTCTGAAATCTTCTGAATCTGATGAAGAAGAACGTTCTAACTCTTCTGATTCTATCTCATGGGATTCTGATACCAGCATTGGTCATGTTCATAGAGTGATAGTATCTTCTAACATGGTGTCTGCTGAATTCTCAGAATATGATGAAGACGACATAGAAAAAGCTCCTGAAATGGACCCTTGGGCACAAAAGATGTACAATCAGTGGAAACTTCATTTTGAACAACGAGGGCCACCTACTGAGGATCAACTAGTCCAAGTCGATATTGGAGAGAAGGGCGTATCATGACCAATCTTCATTAGCAAAAATCTTCCAGAGGATGATAAATAAGAATTAATTCACCTTATTCGTGAATACATTGATGTCTTCGCCTGGAGTTACAAAGATATGTCGAGATTAGATTCTCAAATTACAACTCACAAGCTTAATATTTTGCCGAATGTCAAGCCGGTCAAAAAACAACAACGGTGATTCAAGCCTGAAATGATGGATGCAATTGATGATGAAGTCAAAAAGCTCATAGCTTGCAGTTTTATCAGAGAAGAACAGCATCCTGACTGGGTAGCCAACGTCGTCCCGATCCTGAAGAAGACCGGAAAGGTTCGAGGTTGCATAGACTTTCGGGATCTCAATGATGCTTACCCTAAAGACGAATTCCTTCTCCCAATTAATGATGTCATGATCGACAATACGTGTGCATTCGAACGGATCTCTTTCATGGATGGATTTTTTGGATATAATCAAATCCGGATGAATCCTAAAGATAAGAAACATACTTCATTTCGTACTCCTCGGGGAGTGTATTGTTATACAGTCATGCCTTTTGGTCTAAAGAATGCAGGTACAACCTACCAGCGGGCTATGAGTACTATCTTTCGTGATCATCTGCAAAAGACTGTCGAATGCTATGTTGACGATATTGCTGTCAAAAGTCGTCTCAAGAAGGATCACATTCAAGATTTAAGAACTATCTTCAATCTGATGCGCCAGCATCAACTCAAAATGAATCCCGCCAAGTCTTTCTTGGGTGTCTCTAGTGGTAAATTTCTCGGCTTCGTCATTACCTCTAAAGGTATATACATTGATCCCGAGAAGATCAAAGCCATTCAAGAGATGCGTCCTCCACGCAACCTAAAAGAGCTACGAGGATTCCAAGGTCGACTTACGTACATCAGGCGGTTCATTTCGAATTTATCTGGACGTTGCAGACCATTTACTCAATTAATGAAGAAAGGTGTATCTTTCGTTTGGACGGAAGAATGTCAACGAGAATTTGACGACATAAAGCGGTATTTAATGAGTCCACCGATTTTTGTACCACCGATTTCAGGAATACCCTTCTTAATGTATGTTCGGGCAATGGATCATTCATTGGGAGCTTTGCTGGATCAAAAGAACAAGGAAGGTCATGAGCAAGCCATCTACTATCTTAGCCGAACGATGATTGGAGCTGAACATCGCTATAGTCCGGTGGAGAAAGAATGTTTAGCCCTAATGTTTGCTGTTCAGAAGACAAGACATTACATCATAGGCCAAACTATTCATGTCATATCCCGGGTCAATCCTCTTCGAGTTTTAATGAAGAAGCCAAGTACAATCAATTCTAGGCTTGCTACATGGGCCATATTATTAGCACAATATGATATGGTTTATGTTTCTCAAAAGTCTATGAAAGGCCAAGTACTTGCTGACTTCTTAGTAGCTCATCCAGTCCCTGAAATATCTAAACTCTATGATGAGATTTCGGACGAAACTTTGGAATCAAATATGCTTTCAGAAGAATATCCTACTTGGAGATTATTCTTTGATGGAGCTTCTAGAATTGGACCTGGAGGTACCCTTGTGGCTGGAGTAGGGATTGTTCTTATTTTACCCGAGGGATTAACTATTCAAAGGGCTTATTCTTTAGACAAATCATGCTCTAACAATGTGGCAGAATACAATGCCTTGCTCATTGGACTCCAATTAGCTAAACAACTGGATATTGAATATCTCGAAGTATATAGCGACTCTAAACTGATTGTTAATCAGGTTAGAGGCATATATGAAGTCCGACATCAAGATTTAGTACCATACCATGAAGCAGCAACCAGGATAGCTTCTTCATTCAAAGGATTCTTCATCGAACATGTTCGTCGGGCATGCAATACAGAAGTTGATGCCTTAGCTAACCTAGCTACGGTATTGGCAGTTCCAGTCAAAAGACAATAGATGGTTATTATCTCTAATAGAGAACTATTCTGTGTTGAAAACAACCACAACATTGAATTCAGCAACCTAGCTGAAGTCAATATCATTAGCGAGGACTGGAGAGCACCTTTCATTGATTTTGCAGTGCATGGCATTTTGCCAGAAGATCCTAAAGAAGCTACAAGTATTTGTCGTCGATCGCTTCGATTCTATTATAATCATACTACTAAGACACTATATCGAAGAACTTTTGATGGGCTACTCTTGAGGTGTCTTGCTGGTAATGAAGCAAAACAGATATTACGTGAAGCTCATGATGGTGTTTGTGGAGCACATCAGCCTGGTCCTAAACTACAGGATCGTATCCGACGTATGGACTACTACTAGCCCTCTATGGTATCAGATGCTATTGATTATGCAAGAAAATGTCGTGCATGTCAAATTCATGCAGATTTCATTCACCAACCGTCGGAATTTCTTCATCCAACTGCAGCCTCATGGCCTTTTGAAGCTTGGGACATGGATATAATTGGCCCTATCAATCCTCCTTCATCTAAAGGACATCGGTTCATCTTAGCTATAACCGATTATTTCTCCAAGTGGGCAGAAGCTATACCTTTGGCGGAAGTAAAGACTAGTAGTGTTATCAACTTTATCAAACATCATGTGATATACAGATTTGGTGTCCCTCGCCGGATCATCCATGATAATGGGCCACAATTTATCAGCCAGAAGTTTAATAGGTTCTGTGATGACAATAGAATCAATAATGTAGCCTCTACAGCCTGTATTCCTGCGGCTAACGGGTTGGCTAAAGCATTCAACAAGACCATTATTAAACTACTTAAAAAGTTTGTCTCTATTAACAACGTAATTAAAGTGATAAACTTGGAGAATGTCTATGGGCATATCGTACTACTGTCCGTAATCCCACAGGTTGCACACCTTTTTCTCTGGTATATGGATGTGAAGCTGTTCTACCTTTGGAAATTCAAATTCCATTATTGAGAACCGCCATTGCTAACGAGCTTACTACAGAAAATAATGATCGTCTTCAGCTTCAGAAATTGGAGGCGCTCGACGAGAAAAGGTTATTAGCTCAACAGCATATCAAACTTTATCAGGCCCAGATTTCAAAAGCTTTCAATCGCAAAGTCAGAGTGCGAACATTTCAAGAAGGCGAGCTGGTCCTAACAGTCAGACGTCCTATGACTATGACATATATGAGTAAAAGAAAGTTCGAGGCAAAATGGAAAGGGCAGAATGTGGTAAACAAAGCCTTCTCCAATGGAGCCTATCAATTAACAGATATGGATGGCAGAGTTGCTATGATGCCTATCAATGGCAAGTTTCTTAAGAAATATTATGTATAAATACAAAATGTACTCTATTTCAGAAACATGATGTAAATAAAAGTTTATTTTTATTCATGGAATTACATAATATTAAGGACAGGAAGGAGGCCCTGATCCTTCATGATTAAATACATAGTTCACCAACAGTTCAAACATCTCATTGTCGGAACTCACAAGAAACTTACAAGCAACCATCCTCAATGCCTCTTCTTCGACGGTCTTCCCAAGTTCCACTAACTTGGAGATTAAATCCTGTCCTGGCGCAGGAGGAACAGTTGAGCCTTCGCCTCTTTCATTTCGAGAAGGCACAGGAGGCTCAGTAGGGAGCATCTCGATTTCTTCTTCGATCTTCAGAGCAAGTGAATCTTTGGAAGACATTTTCGTACAGAAGGGAAAGAGATTGTCAATATCTACAAAAATTTTATTCTTTTATAGGCAAAACAAATAGGTAATTAGCCTCGAGAACTGATGCAACTTTTGGAAAGAAGCACAACTGTTCGTTCATTTCTAACGGTTCATTCATAACCGATCATTCATTGTCCCTTCTCCGAAATTGACGTGACTATTCACTCATTTTTTTGAGAGTTTGAACGACCATTCATTCATTAAATGTCTCTCCCTTAAAAATCGAAGGGACCGATTACTCATTTATTTATCATAATGAGAATCTATGTCTCTGAATTCCAATAGCTACGTCAAACAACTTGCCACATTCACATTCTCTCCGCAATCTGTTATCTATGTCAGCAAATCAAATTTAAATTATAAAAAAAAGAATAATGAGACAATCATTTCTTTATTCCTTCTTTAAAAAGCATAGATACATCTTGATAAAAATATATTACATCTCTGATTTCCATTCTAATGAAGGTCTATTACATCTTTGGATCTTTCCATTGATAATGAAGGTCTATTACATCTTTGGATCTTCTTATTTGTTGGTGGCAATTCCTTGTCGTCTCGGTTTAAAGCAACAAGCCAGACAATGGAATTAACTCTGGTCTTCTCTCTCAGAAAGACGAGAGGAGAACCCCAGAGTGTAGCAACCCAAAGATGAGCTGTTGTCAATACAACTGGTGGGGAGAAGACAGCCCGCCAGGGGAACTAGGAACGAGATCACCCTTGTGATACAATTCCTAGTTCTGCGTCTTCTCCATCCAACTCTCATGTGTATAGGCTCTTCCTACCATCTGAGGAAGACCCTTCTTAACATGAAGAGTCCTGAGCTGTCTGATTTGAGTGTCAGAACCGCATGAGCTGTCTGATATGAATATCAGAAGAATGCCCTCTGCAACATCCAATCACCAATGCCAGTTTTGAAGAAGCTTGCTAACCAAGTCCCTGCAAATATTAATAAAATAGGAGAAATTAGCAGAATATATCAGCAGTATGCGTCTATCAACAGGCGTATATCAGAAATGCACGCCTATCAACAGGCGCAAACCAACAGTGTGCGCCTACCAACAGGTGCACATCAGTACTGCGCACTGATCAAACAGGTACATATCAGCACTATACACTGATCAAACAAGTGCATGTCAGCAATATGCGCCTCTGATCAGAGCTAAACACTAGATTATAATGTGCGCCTATTTTCAGGAATAGTTAGTACATATCAACAGTGTCTACAACATACAGATCAATACTTGTCTCCAAAAGTGGTGCGAAAGAAGAATATTCATACCATTGATTCTTCGTCGAGACTTACCAATTTTAAAGACACAGCATGCAGGCAAATAACATCAGGACGAAGTGGCGCAAGTGAAACCTTATGAGAAAGCATTTGTTTTGAGAAAGTATGAATGACTCTTTCGTTTCTGGATGACCTTTTTAAAGAATGAAAGATGAAGGTGGGTGCATCATTCTAGGAGCCTATTTTGAGAAAAAAACTAAAAATGGGCATCTAAAACCGTGTGATGACTGCCACGTGTTCCTCAAAAGAAACAGTAAACGAAGAATTAGCTAAAAGAACATATCCATGTACACCATTTGAAGTCACAGCCACACAATATCAGAAATTTTAGATTTTATTGCATAAAGATGGGTGGACCCCTACAATCAAGGACACTAGAAAAGAGAACAAAAGTTGTTCTTCTAAAAACATTATTTCTTGTCCTTGCCTTCATCGGTCTGATGAAGGGCGGTGTCCAATTCTTGTATGTTGCGGATCCCCGAGCGACGCATCAGATTAAGAAATCCCTCCGAATCGCCATGCTCCTCAGAGGATGGCCCGCCACTCGAGCGATTGAAGACTGTCGGGTTTAAACCGAAACAGTCCAAAAAGTTTACTGCCCTCAATGACGGGTCAGCCTCTAACAAAAAAATTATAGGCACAACATCATGTCCCGCTTCAGGAGACTTGATTGCGGTGTCAGCATTGGTCTCCATCTCTTTCTTCTTGGAGGCCATTGAAGAACAGAAGTGAAGAACAAAGCACAAAGATCAACTACTACATATATATCAACAAATTGACTCTTCGTATTCCTCATTAGAAACTGAAAATATTCAATGAAGCTCGGGAAAATGAAGAGAAGATTGAGTATTTTCAAGAAAGAGATTTAATTGTGATGACCGGTTGTTGACCGGCGCAACTTGACTCAGTCAAAACTTTTCTAAAATTCAAAGTATTTCAAAACTTTGAAATGTTTTTAAGTTTTGAAAACTTTAAAGGGGGTCTTGTAGAGCCTAAAAATCAAGTTGCGTCCTGAAAATACTAATCAGTGATCAAGTTGCGCTCCAAAAATCAGGTTACGCTACTAATGTGAAGCTCAGAGAGCAGACTGTGTCGTTGAACAAGTTGCGCCTGATATCAGACTGCATCCAGTCTTGTTGTGCCAAAATCTACGTGGCATCTGACACTTAATGGTCATCATTACCAGACAACACTGACAACTGACACCACAGTGAACGAGAAAAATCTCTTCGGATCCCGTGAACTGTGCGCTCAAGGAGAGTTGGTAGACAGCTGCCTGTATACTCGTAAGTTGTTGCCTAGACGCAATCCAGACAAAATCTTTAGTTGCACCTAGGCAATCTGAATGGCTTCTGCTCAAAAGCTGCCACATGTATAGGTGCGGCTCAGTTAGGCGCAATTGACCGAAGCTCGCGCAATCTGATGAAGTTGAGACAACTGACATTCTAAAGCAGGATGACATGGCGCACATACCACTAATCTCTCAAGACGTGTCTACTATCCTGTACACAACCATGCGCATCTCAATCACATGATGCCACACATCTAAATACAGTTAGTACACGACTGACAACTGAATGAAAGTTGGCGCAAAAGGAGGTTGGCGCAACCCAGTGTGGCACAATCCAGCCTTGTGCACATCAGAATAACTGCTAAAATAGTTATTTCCTGAACTCTATAAATAGAGTTTCTAATCATTATGAAATCATCAGATACATAGACACAGAGATCAAGAACTCTGGCAAAGTGCTGCTGCTCCCAGAGGCTACAGTCTTCAAGTTCACATAGTCCAAGGGATAAAGTGATCGTCTTCTGATCAGATTGCTAAAGTTGTACTTCTCTAGAATTTTATTGTACTATTCTTTTTAAGTTTGGAATAAACTTTTGTTTTTGCAAACACCCGTCTTGGTGGAGGGAGCTGGATCCTACCCCTTGCAGGAGCATGTCGAAGATAGATTTAACATGACTATCTTCAAATGAGTAATTGACCTTGGGCCATGGACCTTCCGTCTATTTTGTTCGGGCTTCGGAGTCGCATCAGTGACCATGGACTGCTTGCCCTGTTGTCCCGGTTAGTGGTGGCGCCACTGTTGCTGTTACTGGAGGTGGACCCAGGACGTCTGCCCTTATCTTCTCCATCTGGGATGTGTAATCCCAACTGTCGAGCCTTCTTCAATTTTTCCTCTGCGTTGGTAGCACTTATGATGAAGGTCGTCCAATCCCTGAATTGATTGTCGCCCATCCAGAGGCTAATTGCATGGAGCAGCTTCTTCTGGCAGATTTCAATTAAGGAGCTCTCGAGATTGCCTTGGGGCAACCTCATTACGGTCTGACGAAACCGCTCGATATAGTTTCTTGTCAGCTCCCTCTCCCTGAACGACGTCCATGAGAGATGACATCGTCACATCATGCCCTACTTCGTAGAATCTCTCTAGGAATATATGCTTGAAGCCGTCAAAAGAGTGAATGCAGTTGTCGAGAAGGTTGCGGTACCAGTCGAACGCGCCCCTCCAATGCTTCGATGAATAGTCGCGTGAGGATGGCGTCACTATGCGGCAAGTTGTCGGTTGTGACTTCAAAGTAAGGCATGTACCGACTAGCAGAGGTCTTCCCATCATAGGAATCGATATGGAACAACTTGTACCATGGTGGAAAAGGCACATCTCCATGTAACGGGATATGGCTGTCGTATTCTGAGATCCCGGGAGGAGTCTCGGGCATTGAACACTGCCCAAGCTCCTGGACTTCCTCCTTGCCTCCTTGGCTTCATGTAGCTGAAGGAACAGATGGTGCTAAGGATCATCACCCAAAGGGGGACGGTCGTGTTGTAGCCGCGTTGACTGCGGGTCCCAAGCTTGTTTATCCGGGCATCCTCGCTGGTTGAGTTGGCAAGGTAGCTTTGATCTCGTCCACGGACTTGACCAAGGATAGAGCATGGCTTCCAGCACTTCTAGGCGTTGTCGGTCAGAAGGCGCTTCATGATCGTCGTCAGTCATAAAGACTGTTCTCATGTGGTAGAGGTAGGGGATTGTGGCAGAGGTACTCTCTGTGCCGTACCCTTGTATAGAGAAGTCGTCAGGAATGTCGAAATATCATCTTCCTCTGACTCAGAAGGGGTGCTACCCCCTGTGCAGGAAGCTGCATCGTCTTGGTGAGGGTGGTGGCCCTCAGGGAAATCTGATTATGTTGCACAGTTCTGGGGGATCTCTACCCATGTGTGTGCTCTTGGTACACCGGGTTGTCGCATACATTGAGGGGGCTGCTACCACCAGCTTCATCTGCTCTCAAGAAGGCCGAGGGTGCACCCCCGGGTGCCGAAAACTTCTTTTTGGATCGAGTGCCTAAATAGATACTGTCACGACCCGCACCCGCTTTTTTGGATACGAGACGTATCCAAGCCAGCCTACGCCGCAGAGTCGACGGTAGAACGCTGCCAAGCCCGCAAGAATAAATGCTCAAAATCACAAATATAATATTTACTGCTCATTCACATTTCTAAGTTTATTACAACATTTACAAGATTTATATTTAAAGGAAAAATACAAAGTTCTCACAATTAATGAAAATGATAACTAGTTCCACTATCTAGGTCGGCCTCAGCATATCCATGTCCCAGTGAAGAGTGATCGCGGCTAAACCTGAAAAATGTTGGTTTCCAGTCAGGAATGGAACAAGTACACAAACCGACGGCAATACGAGAACACAATAGAAATAACAAGACATGAAAAACATATGGAATATGAAAGCTAGAAAGTAACTGATGACATGACAGGTGGTGAAGAAGACAAGAAAAAATAAATAAAAGACAACTACCTATGTGGTGAAATATCATTTTCAATATGTGAATGACTAGGGGAAATACAGCACCGCGCACGTGTCGTGTGCAGCTGATATCAGTCAAGATTAGACATATTGGGATAGTTCTGGGTAGTCCACATGTATACTGATACCACCCCCTGACTACTCTGTGACGAGCGTGTCAACAAGCAGCAAGATATATGTATAGACATGAAATGGAAAGACTACTATGAATCGAAAGCAATCAAAAAGTGCACTTGCCTGAGGTCCTTAAATGGGGAAACCGATAGTACAACCAATCAGATGAGTCACTAAAGTCAACACATGCAAAAAGTCTCCTGCTGAAATAAACATTACCAACGTTCTCAGAATAGTCAAATTAGCTAGGATTGCCTGTCCTTAAGTCCAATTCTGGACACAGGGGCAAAACGATAATTTCGGGTCAAACGTATCCGCCGTTGGACCCGCTTTGCACCGAAAATGTGCCAGAGTCAACGTCTCTAAAGTCGTCAAACTATATGTCAACAGGTCTGATTTTTGATACAAATCCAACCGTATATCCAAAGTTGGATTTCGGCAGGCCGTGCACAAAATCACCGTTGAGTGGGACCGTAGGGCCCACAAAATGGCGTTCCGATTCTACTGTCTCAGAATCTGACCAAACTTGGCATACAGGACCAGAAAAATGATAGTTCTGTTGGCGCAAGTTTCGTCTCGATTTGAAGAGCGTGCATAAGGTAATTGGAAAACTTGCACAGAGGCCGATACGGAAAATTTTGACGGATACGCATCAAATTCGTCGCGCACACGCGACCGATTTGAATTTCGTCAAAGCCCACACGTCCACGAAGCCATTACGAAGCTTTCGATGCTTTCGGTTCGCGTCCACGTCGCTCGGATTGGCGGGACGCACGTCGTATCGGACAATTTTATTGTTTTAAAACAGGATTTTTGGGAAACTTTGGGATTCGATTTCTCGACGCGTAGTCGATGATTCCAAATCCACAAAAAGGATTATGAAGCCGTATATGTTTTCTAAAAGTGTCTTCAAATAGTTTTCTAAATGGCATTAGATCGATCAGAATCGATCTTCAAACATGGAGGGTTGGACTGCACTAGTGTTCTATTTTCTATAGGTTTTCGACCAACTTCGGGTCGCTTTTGTGGTGGTCGTCGTGCGACTTGATCAAAACCTATATTACTAGAGTCCCTAGATGGTTATATGGGCTGTCCATACGATTTTACGAAATTGAAAACCGTCGAGAATATGCGAGTAATAACATAATGAAATCGGTACCTCGGGTGTACCGCTGCTGGTTGCTCCCTGTGCAGGCCGAGCGTCTGGGGCGGTCGGCCACCCCGGCGGAGGCGCGGTGGCTGCGCAGCGTGGCGGATCCCTAGGG